>CAUYTI010162809.1:0-17312 GCA_963575145.1 Galago senegalensis
AAAAAAAAAAAAAAAAGATATCAACATCAACTTTTAAGTTTCTTTCAGCCAGGCAGTACCTTTGGCTCAAAGGAGTGGGATGCTGGCCCCCTATACCAGAGGTGGTAGGTTCAAACCCAGCCCCAGCCAAAAATTGCAAAAAAAAAGAACATTTTCTTTTCAGCCTTTTTTCCCCTTAAAAATTGGAATTTTAACATAGGTGAGTATGTATACATTTTTTTTCTTTTGAAGAGATAAGGGTCTTGCTATGTCCCTCAGGTGGGGTTCATGGGTATGATGGGATAAGGAAATATAGCCTCAAACTCCTGTGCTCAAGTGATCCTTCCATCTCAGCTTCCTGAGGGACTAGAGGCAGGTACTATTATACCCAGGTGTACAATTTTGTGCCCTGGATTTCTCTTTGTCACTGTAAGAAAAGCATTTTTCCATGTCTCTAAAGTATTTTTCAATGGTTGCTTACTATTTTGAAGTATCTATTCAACCATTCCTCTTTCAGACATAATCTTAAAATGATAGTTATTTTTATGTAGAAATTTGTTACTGAGTTTTTAGCAGAAATAAAGTTCATGTCACAGAATTAGTACTAAAATTTTAGTAATTTTGGTGGTTTCAGGAGTTCTAGTTAATGTTTTTTTTCAGGTTGTGTCTATTCTTACTCTGGAAAAAAATCACTTTTTAGTAATTTTGAGTTGTTTTAGAAACATGTTAATTGCTTTTCATTTCTTACTGAGTGATCATTAGTATAGTAGCTATTACAATTCTAGTTAATCTTTTTTTGTTCTATCTTGTGGTGTTTTATTTATTTATATTTTTTATAATTATTTTTTATTAAATCATAACTTTGTACATTGATGCATTTATAGGGTTCAGGGTACTGTTTTGATATACAACGTAAAATGTTTACATTGAACCAAGTAGCACATCCATCACAATTATACTCATTTCTTTTTTTTTTTTTTCTTGAGACAGAGCCTCAAGCTATCCCCCTGGGTAGAGTGCCATGGCCTCACAGCTCACAGCAACCTCCAACTCCTGGGCTCAAGCGAGTCTCCTGCCTCAGCCTCCCAAGTAGCTGGGACTACAGGCGCCTGCCACAGCGCCGGCCATTTTTTTTTGGTTGCAGCCATCATTGTTGTTTGGCGGCCCGGGCTGGGGATTCGAACCCGCCACCTTAGGTGTATGTGGCTGGCGCCTTAGCCGCTTGAGCCACAGGCGCCGAGCCCTCATTTCTTAATAGTTTTGAAATTATTTATTTTTAGAGACAGAATCTCACTTTATTGCCCTCCATAGAGTGCCGTGGCATCACACAGCTCACAGCAACCTCCAACTCCTGGGCTTAGGTGATTCTCTTGCCTCAGCCTTCCAAGTAGCTATGACTACAGGTGCCCGCCACAACGCTCGGCTATTATTTTTTTTATAGACAGGGTTTCATTCTCTTGCTTCTAGGCTAGAATACAATGGCACAGTCATAGCTCACTGCAGCCTCAAACACCTGAATGACCCAAGTAATCCTCCCACTTCAGCTTCCTGAGTAGCTGGGACTAAAGACATGTGTCCCAATACCTGGCATAATTTATTTTTATTTCCTTTGTAGAGATGGGGTGTTGCTATGTTGCCAGGCTGGTCTGAAACTCTTGGGCTGTATTAATCCTCCCACCTCAGCTTTCCAAAGTGCTGGGATTACAGGCATGAGGCATGGTGCCTAGATTATTTATTCTTTTTTACACATGATATGCATAAATCTTAAAATGTAGCAGTCACTCAGCTGCTTAATACTGTTACTGTGTTGCTAATTGTAATTGTTTTTAATATTGGCCATTTGCAGAAATGTTAAAAACTACTTAGTAATTTTAAAAAGTTAAAGCTATAGAATTTGACCAGAAACTTAAATTGACAAATTGAGTAATTTTTTTTTTTTTTTTTTTTTTTGCAGTTTTTGGTCAGGGCTGGGTTTGAACCCGCCACCTCCAGCATAAGGGGCCGGTCCTCTAGTCTTTTGAGCCACAAGTGTTGCCCCAAATTGAGCAAATTAATGAAGAGTAGTCATGGCTTTTATTTTAACGATCAAATTCTTAGCTGAAGAGTGGGATAAATACGTAATGTTTTACCAGTCTGATAGTGACTGCCAATATTAGTCCATATTACTGAGAAATCTCTTTCATTGGCTTGGCTCCTGTGGCTCAAGTGGCTAAGATGCCAACCACATACACCTAAGGTGGCGGGTTCGAATCCAGCCGGGGCCCACCAAAAAACAACAATGATAGCTGCAACCAAAAAAAAAAAATAGCCAGGCATTGTGGCGGGCACCTATGGTCCCAGCTACTTGGGAGGCTGAGGCAGGAGACTGGCTTGGACCCAGGAGTTGGAGGTTGCTATGAGCTGGGATGCCACGGCACTCTACCCAGGGGGATAGCTTGAGGCTCTGTCTCAAAAAAAAAAAAAAAAAAAGAAATCTCTTTCATTTAGAACAAATGCCAAGTACATAGTAGTTGCTTAGTAAATAACTGTTGGATAAATGTTTAGGCAGATATATTTTAGCTTGGTAAATATTGCTTTTTGAATAACTGTGATGTTGAAATAATCCTTTAAATTCAAACCCGCCAGCCCTGTTGCATGTGGCTGGTGCCCTAACCACTAAGCTACGGGTCCTGAGCCTCCTTTAATTTTTTTAAAAGTAGTTTTCTGATTTGGCCAAAAGGATCATAATGTAAGACATTACAATGGTGAGGGAGAAAGAAGGTTAGATGGATTTTAACTCTAGAAGTGTGACCTTAGGCACTTTCTTTCTCTGTTCCCCATATATAAACTGACTGGGTTTGGCTATACTCATTTAATTTTTAAGGTCCCTTTTAAATCTAAAAATGTCTTATTTCTGGATATGTTGGATTGCTTGGGGACAAAACATGAAGTTTAGAGTATAGATGGTCTGTAACTTATGATGGTACTACTTATAATTTTTGGCTTTATAATGCTGCAAAAGTGATACTCATTCAGTAGAAACTGTAATTTAGCTACTCATACAATTATTCTCCTTTCTACCTGCAGTATAGTGTTCAATAAATTATGTGAGATACTATGTAGCCAACACTTTATTATAAGATAGTCTTTGTGCTAGATGCTTTTGCCTAACTGTGTAGGCTAACGTAAGTATTCTGAGCATGTGTAAGGTAGGTCTAACCTAAGCTTATGTTGTTCAGTAGGTTAGATGTATTAAATGTGTTTTTGACTTAGTTTCAAACTTATGATGGGCTTTTAGCAAAGTAACCATATCAAAAGTTGAGAAGCATCTGTACTATAAATGGTGTGCAAGATATTACTTTCACACAGAATAAACACTAGGAGATAATTTATGATGCCTATGCCTTTTTTGGGGGGGGTTGTTAAAATTTGTTTATTTGTTTGTCCTCAACAGTCAATGACAACACAAACAGCAGAGTGGTCCTTTGGTCCTTCTTTGAAGCTCTTGTTCTAGTTGCCATGACATTGGGACAGATCTACTACCTGAAGAGATTTTTTGAAGTCCGGAGGGTTGTTTAAAAAGTCTTTTCCTGATGATCCCAAACTCATAATTCACTGTTTACCAAACACCTTGGTCATAATAATGTCATTAGTTTCTACGTTTTTATTTTCTGAACTGTACATTCACAGCTTATGTTTTTTTGTGATTAATAGATATTGGGGAAAACATACCTTTTTAGGAAAGTTATAGTGAAAATTTGACACTTGATTGGCATAATTTCTTAATTGAATGCTGCCTTTATTATATAGGTCCTTGCAGAACTCAAACACTGTAAAATGATATGTAGGCATATGGCCTTTATTATGTCTTCTTTTCCTTTTGTTTTTATAATAAAATGCAGTTTGTTTAGGAAATCAGCACAAAGCCTGATAGTACTTTACTAAAATGACTGCGTTCTTTGGAGTCCCTCATCCTGTGGTTCAAATCATCAAAGATTCATTTTGTAGAGTCCTTATGAAAAACAACAGTATGAATCTTAATGTTTTCTGCCTATCGTAATGGCAGAGCTCTGACTGGAGTGTGATACTAGGCTGGGTACTTTTATACTTTGTTACCTTGTTTTTCCTTTAAAGGTAAGATTTGCCCCAATATATATTTTCTCCCATTAATTTTTACATTGAACCTTAGGACTCAATCACCCCCACTTAATTGAAGACACAAGCAGCTAATAATTATTTTTTTCATTTTTTTTTTTTTTTTTTTTTGGTTTCTGCTTAACCTTCTAAGAAGTCTCTGTTAAAGCCAATTCTCCGGGTGTTCCAGTGAATGGTAGCTATTGTCCATTCTGCACTGGCATGTCCACCTTTTCTACTCTTGGCATGTAGGAAGTATGCATTCACATAATTGGAAAAAATCTGGATTTCTGATACCAAAGGGTTAAAGCCTCTTGGATTTCACTGCAAATACAGCCACTATTTTATTTTTGATTAGTGACCTTTGGGTCACTATTTAACCAGGGCACTGAACATCAGTGTCAGCACTAGGGTTTTTGTTTTTGTTTCTTTGGGTCTTTCTTTTTTGGCACATGTGAATTTTATTTTGTATAAAATGAAATGACTTTCTCTTGGTCTCTGATGATGGGTTTAAAATTAAAGGAGCATCTGGTTTTGGTGTGGGGATGATCCAGGATTATGTTGTGACTGATATATATTAGTTACTTGTACATTTTTTTTGGATCTTTGCAAGGGGAAAACTACAAGTAACGAGTTTTATATAATTAATTTAAATTTGTTACAGGTTTTCATGTTCAGGATAAAACAATTTTTCAACCTTGGGTAAAAATACTTGCAACAGTTTATTAATAAGGTGACTGTTTCACCTTAAGACAACTGTTGCATGCCAATTTTTGTGTGTGTGTGTGACAATACACTTCACAATTGAATTAAAAGATGTAAATTTAAAATTGGTTGTATATCTAATCTGCCCCAGTTTCAGTAAATAAACAGTTCTTTTTAAAAACAGTCAGTATTCTGTGTTTTATATATTGATGTTTAATTCACATTATGTAAATAGCAGCTTTCTATTATTTGAAATGAGACATGTCCATGTTTCTGAGTATTAAACCTGTTACTTTTTATTTTCATAAACTTTTAGGTAGTAAACAGGCACCAAATTTCAGTTTCTACACAGGTGTTCCTGTGTGGTTTCTCAGATGGGTTGGTGTTAAACCTTTATGTGTTTTTTTACTTGGGAAATAAAAGTTTGAATATTTTCTTTCAGCTACCTGGTTTATGGATATAGGAAATAGGTTTAAGAGAGATTAAATGATTTGCCCAAGACCCCCAAATAGAGAGCAAAAGCGAAACCAGAGACTAAGTTCTCTGCTTATAGAAATTTTTCCTCTTCGTCTGATATATCAAGGGCATGCTAGTAATAAAGGAAGCTTCTGTTAACTCACATTGTGTAATGTCCTGACATAGAGACTATGTTATTTATGCCTCAAAACTGCCATTACCTTGGGTAGAATAATTTTGTAATTGAGGAAACAGGCTTGGAAAGGGTCCCAAGAACAGAAGACTAGTAAGTAGGAAAGACCCAAAGGCCAACAGCTATGCAATTTCCCTTTGCCTTTGCTTTCCAGCCGTCTGTCCCATTTAGAAAAGTTGTAAAAGGTGTTTTGAGGATGTGATGGTTTATTTCAGTGAAAATGGTGCTTCAGACTTTTATCTTTTTCTTAATTTAGTTTGGGAGTCTGCATGAGTACCGTTGATTTTCATTTTTTTTTCCATTTTTTTGAGATAAGAGTCTCACTATGCCACCCTTAGTAGAGTGCTATTCCTAGCAACCTCAAACTCTTGGGCTTAAGCAATTCTCTTGCCTCAACCTTCCAAGTAGCTGGGACTACAGGCGCCTGCCACAACACCCAGCTATTTTTTGTTGCAGTTTAACTGGCCTGGGCTGGGTTCGAACCCTCCACCTTCAATGTATGTGGCTGGCACCATAACCAATGTGCTACGGGATCTGAGCTGATTCTCATTTAGATTTGAGTGACCATTGTGTGCTACAGTTATAGTCACTAGGATAAAGAAAAGAGAGAAGAGAACACATTATCATGGTTTTTGTCTTTTAGTGAAGGAGATGAGAATAATACATACGTAAATTATATACCATTTTATATAGTATGTTAATGGTAAGTGCTAAGGAGGAAAATAAAGCAGGCCAGGAGTTTTAGTGTTAAGGAGAAGGAGGCATTACTGAGAAGGTGACATTTCAAAAGTTCTGGCACATGTAAGGGAGTATAGGGGTGAAGGAAAACTTCCCCTTTGCCCTCTGATGAAGTTTGCTGAAAAATCAACTGACCAAAGTCAGATTAATAGAAGAAAAGGCACACAGATTTATCTGGTCATGGTTTTACCTGACACAGGAACCTTCAGAATGTATACCCCCAAACAGGGAGAAGTATTAATTTTATGCTTAGTTTCAATGATGCACAGGTAGCTGTGTAGAAATACAATTAAAGGATATGATCTAATGCTAACAGACTGAATGGGGAAACCCAGCAAGGCCTGTCCAGATTCATCTTGGTCTGTCAGTGCAGCTTCAGGGTATGGGCCAGGGCCCTTTCTGGAATGGGAATTTTATGACCTACAATCATAACCAGGTAGGTTAGGTAATTTCTTACGGCCAGTTTTTACACGAAAACTGAGGGGAAAAGTTAGCAATATTTTTAGGTTTTAATGGCCGGTTTTGGAGATAAGGGGTTCTGGTTTCTGTGATCTGCCTTGGGTAAGAGGGTTCTAATTTCTATGGCTAGCCTTAGAATGAGCGGGGGTGATATGGGAGGGCAGGAAACGCAGAAAACAAGAGAGAAACTTTTGCTTCCGTGGCCTTCATTTTGCAGAATCATTTTCCAAGTCCCAGCGGGAGCAAGCGACGGACATATTTAGGGGAGGGGAGTATGTCCTCAGAGCCCAGCACATAATGAGTGGTCAGTAAAAGCGTGCTGATGAATGTGTAGACAAATGAATGCCCCAAGCCAGTGGTGAACACAGGAATGGGAAAAAGGTGTCTTTGTTTGTTTGGGACGCTGACCATACTTCCTAAACCAACATTTATTATATACCAGCCATTGGATTCCCACCATCAGCCCTATTTTGCATGTCTGTTAAAATGAGGCTCTTGGGCTCTGCCCACTCCAGCGAGCTCCGCTGTCCTTTGGCCTGGACGCGGTGTTATACTGCCACCTGCCTCCGACACGCCGAAAAAGTGGGAGAGCTGGGCCAGAATCTCTCCCGCCAAAATTCCTGCTTAGTGTGGAAAGTCGCCGGGAGTCAGAGGGGTTGCGTAGGGTGGGTGGAAATACTCAGGCCCGGTCCCTCGCCAGCTTTCACGCTGCCACGGTCTGCTTTCCTCCCTCCAGCGCCCCGGCTGCTTTCCCAGCCCTCCGGAACTTTGCAGCTCCCTATTGGTTTCCGGCCGGTCGCTGGAGCTGCCGGAAGCGGAAGTGCTCGCCGGCAGTGCCCTGGAGGGTAGCTGTGGTTTCGCAGACGGTGGAGTGGCGAGCCATGGAGCACGTGACGGAGGGTTCCTGGGAGTCTCTGCCTGTGCCACTACACCCGGGGGTGCTGGGCGCGCTGCGGAAGCTGGGCTTCCGGTGCATGACGCCGGTGCAGGTACCGTCCCTAGGGGCAGTTGGGGAAAGCGAGGCTGGGAGCGGGACAGGCACCTGCTGACCGGACACGGCGGGTAGGTGGTCGAACTAGGTAGGACTCAAACTCTGGGGTTCTCAGCCCTTCACCTGGAACAGTACGACAACTCGAGGCTGTCCAGACCTGCGCGAAGTGAAGCGGGTTAGTGAACTGGCGGCCGGCGGCGCACCCGTGTCAGGATTTCGCCTTCACCGCACCTCGTCCCGCCCCTGGGCCATAGTGGGCTTAGCTCCTGGGTCGCATCCGGGCCCTGCCCGCTTTAGACTAGGGACCTTGGACAAATGGTGCTGTTCTTCATTTTCCTTCTCTATGAAGTGACGAAAATCACATCACCTGCCTCATAAGGTGATTGTGGAGATGAAATAAATCAACATGTGTTGTGGAGAAGAAATAAAACGATGTACTCATGTTGCTCAGTAATAAGTGTCACTATTGTTACAGTGTGGCTAAGTGAAGCACCCTGACCCAATTCATTTATTCAAGAATAAATAAAGGTCCTTGGGGACCTGCAACGTATCAGGTACCTCTTCTAGGCTCTGGAGATTTTGCAGTGTTGGTGCCTACTCATGGGCTTATTTTCTACTGCAGGAGCTAGAGAAAGAAGTAAAAGAATAAAATAAATTTATCTGGTGTTAAGCTTCTGAAGGATTAAAATGGATTGCTGTGTTAGTGTGTTAAATGAGTCTTATTTGAAGAGCTGTCATTGAGCTGAGACCTGAGTGATTGAGAAGGAGCTGGATGTGTGGTGACTGGGGACAGCTTCAGGAATGCCATTGCAAATGCCCTGGGGCCCACGGGACATGAACTTTGAGCAACAGAAGGAAGGCCTTAGCAAAGGCCACTGAGGGGGTCTTTTGGGAGCTTGGATTTTATTGTAGATGTAGTGGGAAGCCATTCTATATGTCAACCATATAAGAATACAAGGACTTGTGATTTCTGTGGAGAAAATTGCCTTTAAAGGGATAAGAGAAGCAGGCAGGTCAGTTAGGAGGCCTGCCTCATTGTGAGGTGAGTGATGATGTGGCTTGGAGTAGAGTGGAAGCAGTGGGTAATGAGAAGTCAGCTTTGGGGTAGCATTGGGGTTGCCGAGGGACTGGAAGGGGGAGTTAGGAAAGAGGAATCTAGCTGGGTGGATGGTGCTACCGTTTCCTGAGATGAGGAAGGCTGGGAGGGTAACAGGTTTCAGAGGGAAAAATCCAGACTTCTGTTTTAAACTGTTGAGTCAAAGATGGCTCTAAGAGTCCCAGGAACAGTGTGAAGGAAGCAGGCAGGGCTACAGAGAAAAACTTGGGGTGCTGTGTGCCATGCCTTGGGAATGTAGTGGAAACAAGACCCATATTCTGCCCTCAAAGTTCATTGCTTAGAGCTCTCCATCTGCTGCTGCAGTAGCCACCAGACACACATGGGTGTTGAGCAATTGCACTAGAGTTTGTCCAAAGTTAGATGTACACTAAATGTAAAATAACACATTGGATTTTGAAGAGTTAGTATGAAAAAAAGAATAATGGAAAATTTCTCTCTAATTTTTAATACTGATTAAATTTTGGAATGACAGCATTTTTATTTATTATTTTTTTCTTTTGAGACAGAGTTTCACTTTGTCACCCTCAGTAGAATGCCATGGCATCACAGCTCACAGCAACCTCCAGCTCTTGGGCTTAGGTGATTCTCCTGCCTCAGCCTCCTCAGTAGCTGGGACTATAGGCGCCTGCCACAATGCCTGGCTATTTTTTTTGTTGCAGTTTGGCCAAGGGCTGGCGCCCTACTCACTGAGCCACAGGCACCACCCTGATTTTTATTTTTAAAGATTTTTATTATTTTATTATATATATTTTTTGGCAGTTTTTTTGGCCAGGGCCGGGTTTGAACCTGCCACCTCCAGTATATGAGGCCAGCGCCCTACTCCTTGAGCCACAGGTGCCACCCCACCAGCATTTTGATTTTGAATGTATTAGGTTAAATCAAATAAATTATTAAAATTTATTTCACCTTTTTTTTTTTTTTTGAGACAGAGTCTCAAGCAGTCACCCTGGGTAAAGTGCCATGGTGACATTATAGCTCACAGCAACCTCCAACTCTTGGGCTCAAGCGATCCTCTTTCCTTAGTTTTTTTTTTTTTTAAGTAGAGATGGGGTCTTGCTCAGGCTGGTCTTGAACCCGTGAACTCAAGCAGTCCACCCACCTTGGCCTTTCAGAGTGCTAGGATTATAGGTGTGAGCCACTGTGCCCAGCTTTCACCTTTTTCTTTTTACTTTATTTACTGTGGCTATTAAAAAATTTAAAATTGAGGCGCCTCCTGTGGCTCAGAGGAGTAAGGTGCTGACCCCATGTGCCGGAGGTGGCAGGTTCAAACCCAGCCCCGGCCAAAAACAGCAAAAAAAAAAAAAATTTTTTTTTTTTTAAATGATGTCTCTGGTTCACATTATATTTCTATTGGACAACAGTGGTCCAGAGCATGGTCTTCAGCCTTGCCACTGTTGACATTTGGGGCTGGAAAATTTTTATTTGGGTGCTGTCCTGGGCATTGTAGGATGTTTAACAACACCCCTGGAATCTTCCCACCAGGTGACAACCCTCCCACCCCCGGGTTTGACAGTCAACAATGTCTCTAGACATTGCAGTGTTCCTGGAGGGTTAGCGGGAAGGATAGAAATCACCTAGGTTGAGAACCACTCATGTAGAGGCAGTTGGAAAGATAAGACATCTGCAGTGCAGGTAAGCTCAGGCTTTGGGTACCAGGAGCAAGGCCTGAAGGGAGTGACCTTGAGGCCAAGACCTGAGACCAAAGAGCCAGGCCTCCATAGTACTTAAAATGACAGAGTTTATTTGAATTTTCCTTCTGTGCTAGAGCCAGAAGAGACCTTAAAATGCAATGTTGTCAACCCCTTCTAGTCCATAGTGGAAAAGTAGGAGAGATCCGATTAGAATTCAGGACTCCTGCTTCCCAGCTCAGCTTTGCTATCTCCACCTCATTGTGTTGCCATGTTTGATTTCAGCTCCTCCAAGTTGCCTTGGTTATTTAGAGTCCCCTTTGGTAGGGTCTGCTGTGACCTTAGCCACTTAGTATGTTTTTAGGGTTTGGGGTCCAAAGTATTGTTTGTAGCATTTTTTAAATCAGTGATTTGCAATCTTTCCGTAGTCTGCAACTATCCCTCTTTTCATGAAAAACAAAGATGTCGCTGCAGAAGCGGTGAGTACCTCAGCCTGTTCTGTTTTCCTTCAAAGGAACTGTGAGAACAAAAAGTACAAAACTTGCTCTCCCTTTGCAGGTCACAGGTAGTGGCAAAACACTGGCTTTTGTCATCCCTATTCTGGAAATTCTTCTGAGAAGGGAAGAAAAGTTAAAAAAGAGTCAGGTGAGCAATTGTGAAAGTGATTTATTTTCACTTTGTCATCAGTTCACAGTTGGGTAAGAGGTTGTTAAAATCCTAAAATAAAAGGCAGTCAACATTATTTGTGGATTATAAATTTGTAAGTGTGTCTGCTCCTTGAAATTTATAACCTTAGTTCAGTGCTGGGGTGTTTTCAAAGTTATTTGTGTTCATTCATTCATGCATTTTTTTTTTTTTTTTGAGACAAGAGTTTCACTATGTCGCCCTCAGTAGAGTGCTGTTGTATCACGCTCACAGCAACCTCCGACTCTTGGGTTTAATTGATTCCCTTGCCTCAGCCTACCAACTTGCTGGGACTATAGGCACCCACCACAACACATGGCTGTTTTTGGTTGCAGTTGTCACTGTTGTTTAGCAGCCCTGGACCAGCTCAAACTGAGCTACAGGTACCACCTATTCATTCATTTTCTGAGACAGAGTCTTACTGTGTTGTGCTCAGTAGAGGGCTGTTGCATCATAGCTCACAGCAACCTCAAATTCTGGGCTTAAGCAATTCTCCTATCTCAGCCTCCCAAGTAGCTGGGACTTACAGGCGCTTGCCATAGCACCTAGCTAATTTTTATATTATTAGTAGAAATAGGGTCTTGCTCTTGCTCAGGCTGATCTTGAACTCCTGAGCTGAAGCAATCCCCATGCCGTGGCCTCTCAGAATGCTAGGATTACAGGTGTGAGCCACTGCCCGTGTTATTTGTGGATGTGGGCAAAGCTGCTTTTTGTTTCAGAGCTCAGACTGTACATGGGATGTCCCTTTCATAGTCTGGTTAATGTCTTGTTTTTTGCATTTTCGTCCTTTTTGTTGGTGATTTTGTTGTTTAAAATGGCGCCCTACTAACGTGTTTCTGAGGTACAATCTAGTGATATATAAGGTTTGTTTAGTCACAAGGTATGGAGCTCTTGTGTATGAATTTAATGTGAACGAATCAGTACGTGTACAACATGCCATCTTTAAATGAAAGCGAGGTTATGTATTAAGCAGTCAACAAAAATGTTATGCTCAGAGACTTGCAGAAACCTAATGCCGTATTTTCCTGAGGAGCAGTGATTCAGTATTAGTATTTAACAACTCAGTGTCTGCAGTGGTTTTATCGAGCATAACTGAAGTGAATAATGATAAGTGATAGTAATAAATAGTACAGAAGAACCTCTCTAAGTTGACCACCCAAGGATCAGCAACAGTGGTCGTCAACATACAAACATGCAGAGGTGGTCAACATAAGGAACGAGGTCTACTATACATTGAGTACACGTAGTGCATGTCCAGTCTGTGAAGATTATGTCAGCTTAAGGAGGTGGTCAGCTATGGAGTTTCTACTGTAGTTGAAACATGCTACGACCAAGGCTGCTATGAAAGTCTGGGAAGTGCTGTTTCTCTGGGAACTTTCTTTCCTCTGTGAGGTGGCGGGTACAGGCTGTGTGTTCAACTCTGGTAGTTTCCTGTGCTGCTAACTATGTCCTGTCCCTCCATGTGAGTAGGTTGGAGCCATAATCATCACCCCCACTCGAGAGCTGGCCATTCAGATAGATGAGGTCCTGGCTCATTTCACGAAGCACTTCTCACAGTTCAGGTGAATTGAATGGGGCATCACTGTGCCATGGGCTGTTGTTTTGCCTAATTTACTGAGAGACCTGTTTCTTGTTTTAGCCAGATTCTTTGGATTGGTGGCAGGAATCCTGGGGAAGATGTTGAGAGGTTTAAGCAACAAGGGTAAGTTTGCTTCTGCTGCTTTCTTTGCTTGTTCTTGGCACTGAACTTAAGACGAGTCATACAATTTAGGCCTACCTGTGAGTGTCCCCTTTCAGCAGCTCTTCTCCCCAAAAAAGGTGTTTTCTCAAGGCCAATGTCCCATTTTGCTTTGTTGGCTCCTTCCCATAGGCAGTGAGTGAACACTTCATAAACTTCAGATCCTCCAGGGGTGAGGAGGATGATATGAATGAGTGAAGGGGGCTGGAGGGATTGTGAGGCCCTGGCCAGCAGATGCCCTCAATATCATCTCCAGTTGGTAGTTACTTGGCTGGATGGTGGGCTCAGTATTGCCAGGTTTTGAGTTTTTTGAAAAGAAAATGGAATTTCAGATTTGTAATGTAATCCTCTGATTTTTTATCTGTTGGCATGTAACCTACATTTTAAAAAAATACCTTGCAGATCAGCCAGTCTGTGGGGCCACAGCTGGTCCTCAGTCTGCCAGTTTGTGATTGTTATGTAAGATTCTTTCATTCTGTCAGCATTCTCATTTTACAGACGATTACTTGGGCCCTAAACTGATTGAGTAACTTGCTATAGGTCAGAGGTTGTCAAGCTTTTTCTGTAAAAGAGGAGATAGATAGTAAATATTTTAATCCTTGTGTACCATATGGTCTCTGTCAAAATAACTCAACTACTGTTGCAGCATGAAGGCAGCAATAGAGAACATGTGAGGGGATGGGTATGGTTGTGTGCAAAGGATACACTTATCAAAGACAGGCAGCAGACCAGGTTTGCACTGGGGCAGAGCTTGCCCATCTGCTTTGGATCTAAGCCTCTGAGCCCAGCCTCCTTCCTCATGGTCCTTGCTATATCTACCCTGCAGCACTCTTCCACTCTCATGGTCATCTTTCTCATCACTTAGATAACTTTTAGGGGTACAAAAAACGTATTTTGGTAACCATCACGGATATTCCCAAGATCCAGAGAGTAAGGTATAACTTTCTTTCCACAGTGGGAACATCATTGTGGCCACACCAGGCCGCTTAGAGGACATGTTCCGAAGGAAGGCTGAAGGCTTGGATCTGGCTAGCTGTGTGCGTTCCCTGGATGTCCTGGTGTTGGATGAAGCAGACAGACTTTTGGACATGGGATTTGAGGCAAGGTAACCGGATTTTGGACTTCACTGGCTTTGGCCGTGTGGGGGATACTGGTAGAAAACTTGAGCAAAATGGGATTCCTTTACCACTTCCTGAATTAGTGTTTCTGTTAACCATATTGGAGTTTCAGATAATTAGGTAGTTTGATCCTTTAGTTCTACCACACAAATTTAATTCCAGTTCTTCTATCTTTGATCTTCTTTTTTTTTTTCTGTGGAGACAGAATCTTACTTTGTCACCCTCGGTAGAGCTCACAGCAACCTCCAACGCCTGGGCTTAGGTGATTCTCTTGCCTCAGCCTCCCAAGTAGCTGGGACTACAGGCGCCCACCACAACACCCAGCTATTTTCTGTTGTAGCTTGGTCAGGGCTGGGTTTGAACCTGCCACCCTCAGTATATGGGGCCGGTGCCCTACCCACTGAGCCACAGGGGCCGCCCTGATCTTTCTTTTTTTTTTTCTTTAGAGTTTCACATTGTCACCATTGGTAGAAGGCTGTGGCATTGCAACTCACAGCAACGTCCAGCTCTTGGGCTTAGGTGATTCTCTTTCCTTAGCCTCTCCAGTAGCTGGGACTACAGGTGCCTGCCATAGCACCCAGCTATTTTTTGTTGTTGTTGTTGTTACTGTTTGGCCGGGGCTGGGTTTGAACCTGCCACCCTCAGCACGTGGGGCTGGTCCCCTACTCACTGAGCCACAGGTGCTGCCATCTGTGATCTTCTTAAAATAAATTTTCCTTCATGATTCTCTTTTGTCTTTGTTATTGTTGTGTTTTAATGAACAGCTTTATTGGGATATCTTTTTTTTTTTTTGAGACACAGCCTTAAGCTGTTGCCCTGGGTACAGTACCATGGCATCACAGCTCATAGCAACCTCCAACTCCTGGGCCCAAGCCATTCGCTTGCCTTAGCTTCCCAAGTAGCTGGGACTACAGGTGCCCACCACAACGCCCGGCCATTCTTTGGTTGTAGTTATCATTGCTGTTTGGCAGGCTCAGACTGGATTTGAACCTGCCAGCTCTGGTGTATGTGGCTGGCGCCTTAGCCGCTTGAGCTATAGGCATTGAGTCAATTATTTTTTTTGAAATAGTCTTACTCTGTTGCCCTAGAGAGTGCAGGAGCATCATAACTCATAGCAACCTCAGACTCTTGGGCTTAACAGATTCTCCTATTTCAGCTTCCCAAGTAGTTGGGACCATAGGTGCTTGCCATAATGCCTGACTAGTTTTTCTGTTTTTAGTAGAGAAGGGGTCTTGCTCTTGCTCAGGCTGGTCTCAAATGTGTGAGCTCAAGCATCACCCACCTTGGCCTCCTAAAGTGCTAGGATTACAGGTGTGTGCCACCATGCCAGACTGGGCAATAATTTACATACTACATAATTCATCCATTTAAAATCAGGCCTAGAGAGTATGTCTTGAGCCTAGGAGTTTGAGGTTGCTGTGAGCTATGACCCCATGGCACTATAGCCTGGGGCAATAGAGTGAGACTTTATCTCAAAAAAAGGTCTTGTCTGGGTGTGGTTGCTCATGCCTCTAATCCCAGTATTTTTGGAGGCTGAGGTTGGAAGATCATGTGAACCCAGGAGTTCAGGACCAGCCTAGGCAACATAGCAAGACCATGTCTCTAAAAAAATAAAAAAAACGTAGCCAGGCAAGGTGGTGGGTACCTACAGTCTCAGCTGCTTGGGAGACTGAGGCTGGGTGTTAGCTTGAGGCTAGTTCAAGGCTGCAGTGATCTGTAATTGGGCCACTATACTCTAGCATGGGCAACAAAGTGAGATCCCATCTCTTAAAAAAAAGAAGTATAGGCTGGGCCCAGTGATTTATGCCTGTAATCCCAGCAATCTGGGAGGCCGAGGCAGGTGGATCACTTGATCTTATCAGTTTGAGACCAGCCTGAGCTAGAGTGAGACCCTGTCTCTAAAAATAGCCAGGCGTTGTGACGGGGCCTATAGTCCCAGCTACTAAATAAAGATATAAAAAACAAATAAAAATTGCCATAACCGGCTCGGTGCCTGTGGCTCAAGTGGCTAAGGTGCCAGCCTCATATGCCTAAGGTGGTGGGTTCAAATCCAGCCTGGGCCCGCCAAAACAACAATGACAGCTGCAACCAAAAAAAAATAGCCAGGTGCTGTGGCAGGCGCCTGTGGTCCCAGCTACTTGGGAGGCGGAGGCAGGAGACTCACTGGAGCCCAGGAGTTGGAGGTTGCTGTGAGCTGTGATGCCACGGCACTCTACCTAGGGGGACAGCTTGAGGCTCTGTCTCAAAAAAAAAAAAAAAAAATTGCCATAACCTTACTTCTTAGCAACAACTACTGTAATTTTCTTTTTTCTTTTTGAGACAGGGTTTCATTCTGTCCCCCCTGGCTAAAGTACAATGGTATCATCATAGCTCACTACAACCTCAAACTCTTAGACTCAAGCAGTCCTTCTGCCTTAGCCTCCCAAGTAGCTGGGGCTACAGGCACCACAATGCCCAGCTAATTTCTTTTTTTTATCTTTAGTGGAGATGGGGTCTCCTACTCTTGCTCAGGCTGGCTTTGAACTCCTAAGCTCAAACGATCCTTCTGCCTTGGCCTCCCAGAATGCTAGAGGGTGTGATACCTGGCCTATTGTAAATATTTTAGCAGCCTCTTTTTCAGTCTTTTGAAATATCTGTTAGTGTCATGAAGCACTGTGTGAGCCTTCTTTTTTCAGCATAAACACCATCCTGGAGTTTCTGCCAAAGCAGAGGCGAACGGGCCTCTTTTCTGCTACTCAGACACAGGAAGTAGAAAACCTGGTGAGAGCAGGCCTCCGGAACCCTGTCCGGGTCTCAGTGAAGGAGAAGGGTGTGGCGGCCACCAACACCCAGAAGACCCCCTCCCGCCTGGAGAACTACTACATGGTGCGCATCTGGGCTGCTGCTCCCTTAGTCCCGTGGTTTTGTAATGATGAGTGCTCATGAGATACCTTACAGTTTACTGGGAAAGTAAATTTACATAATGAGATCTTGTGGTACATTGAAAAAGCATTTGAGGATAGGTTCAGGACAAATGGTGGTCCTACTTGTTGAATGAGTGAATAAGTAAGTAAGTTATCTTGGGCATAAATGTATTTTAAGCACGATCTCTGAGGCTAGCATCTCTGAATGTTCCACCCTGAAATGACCAGTGACCAAGCATTTTGCCTTTTTTTTTTTTTTTTTTGAGAAAGGGTCTCATTCTGTCACCCAGGGTAGAGCTTAGCACCCTAATCATAGCTTACTACAACTTAAAAATCCTGGGCTCAAGCAGTCTTCTTGCCCCAGTCTTTTTTTTTTTCTTTCCCTTTTTTTTGGAGACAGAGCCCCAAGCCGTCCCCCTGGGTAGAGTGCCGTGGCATTACAGCTCACAGCAACCTCCAACTCCTGGCTCAAGCGAGTCTCCTGCCTCCG
>CAUYTI010162811.1:0-14643 GCA_963575145.1 Galago senegalensis
GGGACTACAGGTGCCCGCCACAACGCCTGGCCATTTTTTGGTTGCAGCCATCATTGTTGTTTGGTGGGCCCAGGCTGGGGATTCGAACCCGCCACCTTAGGTGTATGTGGCTGGTGCCTTAGCCGCTTGAGCCACAGGCGCCCAGCCTGCTTCAGTTTCTTGATTGGAACTTCCCTATACTTTAGTCTGCTTAGCTGGGGCCCCTGCCCACCCATTCCTTCCCTGTGCCAGGCTGACTCCTGTCCCTCTCACTTGTATAGGCCAGGCTCTGGCTCCAGATCAAAAGGGCCAACAGTCCCTAGCCAGGTAGGGAAAGGAAATGTACACCCTGAGAGGGCCCATGGATGGCCCACCTGCCTGCCTGGAGACCAGGGCTGGTCCCTCATATGACAGTGGCTGCCAGCTGAGTCATATGTACCCTGAGTTTCCCAGCAGCATCATGTTGGGACCTGCTGCTCTCCAGGAGGAGCCAATAGAGTCCTTTTTTTTTTTTTTGCAGTTTTTGGCCAGGGCTGGGCTGGGTTTGAACCCACCACCTCCGGCATATGGGGCCGGTGCCCTACTCCTTTGAGCCACAGGCACCGTCAGAGCCAATAGGGTCCTAAGTAAGTCAGTCCCATGGAGGGTGGAAGCCTAGGGCTAGGAGGTTGTTGGGACAGTGCCTGAGGCAGCATCTAGCTGCATCAGGAAGCAAGGTGCTGGAGGTGTAGAGAAGTCCAGACCAGGAGCCAGGCCAGACTGGCTGCTCCTAAGGAACAATTCTTAAAGCTGGTGCTGGAGGTGACAGTGTAGAGGGAGAAGGTTGGTCCCAAACCTGCAGACCTCTCAACAGAATAGCCTTTAACTGCTACAGTGGCCTCACAGGCTTTGGCCTAAGCAAGGCTGTAGCACTGTATAAATAGCCGGCCAGGAGCCTTGGGACAGGTAGGATTTGCATGCCAGAGCCATCTCTGTCCACCCCAAAGAAGATTCTATGGTAGGGAGCACTCAAGGGGCCTGGGTTGCGCTTTGGTGTGTCCTCTTCTCACTGGTCCTGGGCATCAACCATGCCGAGCAAGGAGGAGGAATGAGACTCCTTCCCAAGAGCAGAAGAAAGCACAACAGGAAAGATGTACAAATTAGCCTCCCAGGAGGTTCCAGTGTGCGGGTGAGGCCAGAGTAGGTCCTTTGAGGAGTACTTTGTCTGGTGCTGGGAACATGAGTGGGGGTTAGCCTAGTAAGCATCACCTCTGGGACCCATGTCTCCTGATGGCACTAAGGACAGGGAAGGGCAGATCATCAGCCGGGTGCTGACGGGACTCTTGGTGGCCTGCCACACCTTTGCTGCACGAACTCAGCCCTCACGGCCCAGCTACGCATGACTGTAGGTTGTCACCAAGCAGGATGCTCTCCCTCAAGTACCCAGTGGAGGAATGCAGTGGGGTGGGGGCCCGGGAGGCAGAAAACAGGACTGCACTCTGGCCTCAGAGCAATCTTTGCTGTTTTCATACACAGCAGTCGGGGGTGGGGGTGGGGGTGGGGTGGGGGGGACCTCTGCTCTGTGAGACATTGGCAACACCCAGGGCAGGGATGGGGCGATAAAGGTCCCTTGTTATCTGCTCTTGTCAGGGCACATAAAACTAAGAACCACACACAACCCTCCTCAGCATGCAGTGACAATGTGCGCCCGCACTCAGAAGTCCCCGGAGCCTGGCAGGGACTGCAGAGTGATACCTTTAACCTGGCTCTGGGCTTAGCCGCTGTCACACCTAGTGGTTCATGCAGTGGCGCTGAATCTTGTGAGGACCCCACAGCCTGTCCCTGTCTCTCCATTTGTGTTCTCACAGCTCTAGCAGGGTGAGACACCCTTCCTGGCTTTACATCTGAGAATAGAACAGGGACGAGTAGAAGGTCCATAAGTTGAAAATGGAAAGTGGATCCCCCCACTCTCCCTTCTGTCCCTTGGTCACCCCCTTCTCTGGGAACTTTTAACCTCAGACAGCGCAGAGGCACGTGTGGGCCGGGAACCAAATTCTAGGCAGGTGCTGAGGAAACAGGACAGGAGAGGTGCAATTCTTACATCAGCCTAGCTTTCCTGAACGCCTGGTCACACGCCGCCCAGCCCTGCAGAGCAGGGCCCCAGGCGATCTCCCAGAGCCCAAGGCCACACTGGCCCGCGGCATCCTGCGGGAATCTCGGCTCTGCAGCCACGAAGGGCCGCGGCCCGCAGGACCACCTCGCCCAGCCTCCTAGAACTTGGGATGCGGTCTTGGACGGCATGGACACCGAGGCCGCGAGGCCAGGGCCCTCTGGACTTAGGGCCCGGCCTAGGAGAACCCCTAGCGCTGGGCACCTGGGCGCGGCGCGCGTTACCAGGGGCGACCGCGCCGAGGCGCGCAAGCGCAGTGGGACGCGCCCACCCCGCCCCCGACCTCCACAGCCTCGGTCGCCGCCGCCTCGCCTTTCCCTTTAAGTGCCCGCCGGCCGCGTCGCCGCTTCATGAATGGAGCCCACGTGACCAAACATCATGTGACGTCTGTGGAACGGCAGTGGCGGCGGCGGATCCCGAGCCTGGTCCGGCCCGGCCTTCCCAGCGCGCTCGGCTCGGCCCGCCAGGAGGCCAGCCCCCTCGAGTCCCGGGCCCGGAGCCCTCGCGCAGGCCCCCGCCCTGCGCGGCCTCGGAGCGCGCGCGGCCTTGTCCCACCTGAGCCTCGGCCCACCGGGCCCGCAGTGTGGTGAGTGCAGCGGGGCGGGGGGCGGGGGCCGGCTGCTCCGGTAGCACTGAGGGCGGCGGGGGGGCCCAGCTCTGGGTCTGCGAGCAGCCTGCCGGCGGCCGGCACCTCACTTCCCAGCCGCTCAGTAGTCAGCTCCCGGCCCCTCCGTCCGGGCGCTGGGATGGGCCGCGGGCGACGGCGGCGGCGGCGGCGCGCGGGGCGGGTGTGTGCGGAGCTGACTCGCGGAGGCCCGGGCGTCCTAGGGGGAGGGGCGGCCGGGCCGGCGGGAGGAAAGGGTGGGGTCGAGTAGGGAGCCCCAGGTCCGCGCGGGCGTGGGCCGGTGCCGGATTCCTCAGGTGGCCGAGTCGGCGCTGCCGGCGCTCAGGGGTCCTCGGCTGGTGGGGAGGGGCGGGCGGCGCGCTGGGGGCGGCCAGGAAGACCCGGCTCGCGCCCGCAGGGCTCAGTCAATCGCGTGCCAGGGCCCAGAGGGAGACTTGCTGAGTCATCAGCATGAGGTCACTCGATGCTCGAGCTGGTGCTGGGGGACAGGCGCGAGGGCCTCGGGGACTGGGGGCTCGCGGGCGGGCTGGGCCGGCGTGTGCGGAACCGCGGCGAAGGGACAGGGCCCGGCCGGGGCGCCCAGGAGAGTTCGGGCTAACGTGCGAGTTGAAGCCGGGAGTTCGTGGCAGATTTTCCTTCGGGGCCGAAGGTGAAGCCCCCGGCCTGCCGCCCCTTCTCAGGCGGCTGGTCCTGGTTCCAGTCGGGACGGTCTCCCGAACTGGGAGAGAGTTCCCGGAGTGAGAGGAGGGAGGAGCTTAGGTGCGCTGCGCTGGCCGGCCTTGGTAAAGCGGGCTTTGCACGCGACTGGCCTGGGCGGCCGGGCCAGAGCGGTGGGAGAGCCCCCTGCGGCAGCGAGCAGGGTGTGGAGGAAACAGCCCTGCCTCTCTCCCCAGCTGCTTCAGGTCTGGTTGAGGCTGCGGGTAGTGGGGTGGGAGCTTGGACCGTGTAGCAGACGCGCTTCGGTATCTGGTGGCAGAATGCTGCTCTCCATTATCTCACATTGCCCCTACCTGAGATGGCATTTTACGTGAAGTGACTGCTGGGTGTCCTGCCCAGGACTCTAAGGAAATGACAACCTGAGGGTGGTGTGACAGAGCCCTCCTGGGGCATGTGGGTGATTCCTAGGAGGGGTTTATGGCTAAGTTGGGCTGATCTGTGGTTTGCCCTCAGGGAGAGTCTCCTTAGCACGCACACAACACACACACACGACACGCGCGTGGAGTCTTGGGCTTACTGATGCCAGATGTTTTAACACTCCAGCTGAACTTTGGGCTGGAATGTTATCCCCTAGGAATATGCAGGGTCCTGGAGGGATGTTTCCTAAAACCTCAGTCACTTAGGCCTCAGTGGAAATGAAGTTTCAGATTCTTTTCAGAGTGACTTTTGGTAGCTGAGGTTTCTGGAGGAGGTGGGTCTGGAAGGCGGACAACAGTGAGATCTACCTACCTTGGGGTGCCTGGGCATCAAGTCCATTCCTACCTGGGAGTTTGGGCTGCTGGGGTCTGCAGACCAGTATGAAGGAGCAAGGCTGGCTAGTTGACCAAGCCACCTGCTGAATGTCCAGGCCCCAGCACAAGGGGATAGAGCTACTCAAACTTCCTTCCCCTTCCTGCTCTCACCCTGAATGGGTGGGCCAGGGGCCCCCTTGTGTGTCTGTCTTCCATGAGGTGGGGTCTGCCTCTGAGGAAGAGAGGGTGAAGGATGACAGGGCTCTGGTACTGAACAGCCTTCAGTACCCAGAGGAGGGCTGAGGTGGGAGCCCAGCTTCTCCTTGATCCAGTTGTGAGATCCTCTTCCTCTTCAGGAATGCCCTGAGCATTCCCCTCAGCTGTCCCCAAAGGCTGTCTTTGCTTGGGCAGTGTGTGTCCCAGGGCTGCAGAACCTGGCTAGGCCCTGCTTGCTGAGCCCTGCCCCTCCCCCACATGCACACCCACACGGCACACCTTTGATTAGGAGGCGACTGGCTGCACTTATGCTGAGTTCAGGCCTTCTGTGCAAGGCAAAATCTGTCGAGGAGGCACTTTTCAGTTCCCAGTCACCTCACTCAGTACTTTTCTATGTGATCTCTCAGGAAGTCACCATTATATCATTGTGCATAGCAGTTGGGTGAGGGGAGCATGGTGGGGAGTTAGTACCAGGGCAATATCCTTCCATCCTGACTTGTGGTCAAGGCTAAGGCATCCCTCCAGGCTGGCTGTGAGGGCCTAGCTTCTGGGGTGGGTTTGGGGCCAGCTTGTAGGAAAGATCAATCCCTGAGGACCTTTTGACCTCTAGCCTAGGTCTTCCTCTTCCTTTGATCTGGAAGAATCTGATGACTGGAGCCCTGGGGTCTTGCCTCTGAGAGGCTCCTGGTGGCCTTGTCTTGGGGAGGTATCTCTGGCTTCCCTTGCTACTCTTTGCCACAGTCCACCTCCTGGTGCAAGGCTGGGTGAGGTGGGATCTCTAACCTGGTGGGAACTTATGCTTCCACCTACCCAGCCCACATTTTAGCTCCATGGATGAAGAGAGAAGCCCCTATTCTAGCCCAGAATTGCCTGAAAGCAATTCTCAGCTTCTCCAAAGAGACTGCATCTGTCTTCTCTTCCAGCCATGATGTTGCTTGCCTCTAACCTGGAAAGGAGGGAATGGAACACAGGGATGGGGGGGTGCCAGTAATACCAGGTGGATGTCTGGGAGGATGTGCCCTTGGCCAGGCTTCAGAAAGCAGAAAGTGAGGTCGGGTGCTGGAGGGGCAGTTGAGTGGGTGGGAGTTGGCTGCCTGGTCTCTCCCAGCCCTTTGTTTTTGTACCCTGGCCTGTGGGCACTGAGTTGGGCAGGGGCCAGAGCGTAGTCAGTGACCTAGAGGGGCTGGCCACCCCTGCCTCTAGCTTTGCAGGCCCAGGGGGCTAGTCGAGGGCCCTTGTGAAACACACTGGATAGGGCGGGGCAGGGTGCAGGTTGCTGCAACCTGTGGCAGGATAGTTACTCCATCAGTGGAGGAGGTGGACAGAGAGGGCTGGAGGGGGCTTGGCCCAGACTCCTTCTAGCTGGATTGCCTGCTACTTCCAAGGTGGGGAACTCCCTGGCCAATCCTACCAACGGAGCTAGAGCCTGCTGGGCAACCCACTCCCAGCTCTTCAAAGTTATAAGTCTTAGGGAGAATCAGAACTGTCCCACATCCACCCTGGCTGAGTCCCTGGTGGGGACAGCCTCCTGAGTCTCCCAGGGAACAGGGCTTTGTTCAAGGCTGACTTAGGGGAGGCAGCAGTAGGAGGTAGTATGCTGAAATGTTATGCACAGGGTCCCTGGACAACTTTCACCTGCTGCTGGCTGGGATGTGGGGCCACAACCCTCCTGGGGCGCTGTTGGCTGGCGGGCCTGGGGAAAGCCAGCCTGTGAGGGAGGAGGCGGTGTGCTGAGTCAGCGTGACTTGCCAGGAACAGCAGCACACTGGGGCAGCACTGGGGTTATTTTTAAAGCTCAGGGCTTCCTTCTAGGCTTACCCCTCCTGCATCTTATTCCTCCTAATCTCTCCCCCAGCCTCTTTGTCATACTCTGCCTCCATCCAGCCTCCAGTCCTCCTTCCCCCATCAGGCCTTCCTGACACCCCACCTGGGGGGCAAGTTGGGCAGGGAGAAGCTCATCTCAGGAGAAGCAAGGCCAAGGGGTGTCCTCTGGTCAGGTATTGGGGGCTGGACACCTGGGCAGCAGGCTTCCGAGTAGGTGTCTGTGTGAACCACGGTGGCCTCTTGGGTCCTGACCTCTGCTCCGTGTCTTGCAGGAGAGCCTGCTCGCTGTGCCCCTAGGTTATGACGACCCCCAATAAAGGAAACAAAGCCTTGAAGGTGAGCAGCAGGGATAGGGGTTTCTGGGGCTCAGTGGCGTGGGGAGGATGTCCCTGCATGGCCTGTGACCTGTGTGCTATGCCACCCCCAGGTGAAGCGGGAGCCGGGTGAGAATGGCACCAGCCTGACCGACGAGGAGCTGGTGACCATGTCTGTGCGGGAGCTGAACCAGCACCTGCGGGGCCTGTCTAAGGAGGAGATCATCCAGCTGAAGCAGCGCAGGCGCACACTGAAGAACCGCGGCTATGCCGCTAGCTGCCGTGTGAAGCGGGTGACACAGAAGGAGGAGCTGGAGAAGCAGAAGGCGGAGCTGCAGCAGGAGGTGGAAAAGCTGGCCTCAGAGAATGCCAGCATGAAGCTGGAGCTCGATGCTCTGCGCTCCAAGTATGAGGCCCTGCAGAACTTCGCCAGGACCGTGGCCCGCAGCCCTGTGGCACCAGCCCGGGGCCCCCTTGCCACTGGCCTGGGACCCCTAGTCCCTGGCAAGGTGGCTGCCACCAGCGTCATCACAATAGTAAAGTCCAAGACGGACGCCCGGTCATAGGGATGAGCGGCTGTTTGTCCAGGCGGGTCTTTAAGGGGCCATTAGGCGCATGGCGAATTTGGCAGCCCTGTCTCTCTTTCTCTTCTCTTCTCCTCCCTGCCCTTCCCTTCCCTTCTCTTCTCCTCTCCCCTCCTCACCTCCTTCCTTCCCTGCAAAGCACAACCTGCATCCCAGGGGCACTGGGCTGAGCCCCTTTGATCTCGTTGTCGTCGTGTGTTTTGTACGTTGGGATTGGTCAGTTTGGTGGTGATGTGGGGTTGCCCCTAACCTCCTTTGTACCAAGGCCCTGCAGTCTTGGAGTCCAGGGCTGGCACCGTGTGGAGGAGAAAGTGCTCATATGATGGAGCAAGCATGCCCTAGGCCTGTGTGTCCCTGAGCGAGGGAGGGCTCCTGTCTACCCTCCACTCTCAGGTGGTTGCTCCCTGGGCTGAAAATGGCAGTTGAGCCCAGCCCAGTGGAAGGAGATAGGCTCTTCTTTGAAGAGCAGGGTGTGCCACCAGCCTGGGCACAGCAGGTACTGGGGATGTGTATGGCTGGAGGGCAGGGACTACAGAGTTTGAGCCTGTTCCTTTGCGATGAAAAAGACCAAATCTCTGGTGGTGAGCTTACGTGAAGGGTGTGTCCCGTGTGTCCTTTGATGGGTCCCGTGTCACTGTTTACATGACCTATTTGTGTGGTTATATAGCCCTTTATTTAAAAGAGAGAAGTTCCTTTTACGGAGTTATTAAATTATATGTTTAAAAGCTAAAGAAAAAAAGAGCTGCAGAGTATTTATAAAACTGTCTTTTAAAACAAAAAGAACAAGCAAGAACATTTGACCATATAATGGAAAAGGGAAGAAAGTATATTAGAAACTTTGCTAGTTTAAAAAAAGAAAAAAAAAAAACAAAAAAAATTCCTTTCTTGTAAACTTATGGACAACTCTTTGTGGCTGTTGGAGTTTAGTTTTTATATACACAGAGTTATCAGACGTTATTTATAAAACTTACTTTAAAAAAAAGACAAAAAAAAGCCAAGCCGTGAGCCGACCAGAGGCCGTCCTCTTTGATATCTTTTGCAATTGTACCGAAAGTGACTTACTCCTCGCCCTTCCTGCTTCCGTCTCTTGCCGGTGCCGTGGTGTTGTCCGTGCCTGGTGAGGTTTTGTGCAGCCGTAAAGTGCTGGTGCTTTTGGTGACCTTTGACCTGTGAGTGTCACTTTTTGTGTCTGTTTTCCTGTGTTTGTTTTTTGGATTTAGTTGTGTTTTTGCTTCTGCTGGCTTGCCAGACCCAAGCTGGGTTAGGCTAGGGTGCTGGGCAGCGCCTGCCATGTGGGATGTTGGGGATCTGTGCCCCTGGTCCCAGGAAGTCAGATGTGGAGCTCTGCCCCTCCCACCTATGCTGAGCCTTGACATTGGGTGTGTTGAGGGCTTGGGCTGGTCCAGTGCAGAGACAGTGAAATTGGGGGGCCATTTGAGGTCTCCATGCTGCTTCCACATGCACCACCTTTGGCCTTGGTTGGTGGAGTTGTAGGGACCAACAAGTCACTGTGGGTGCCCGACGGGCCCTGGCCAAGCTTTCCCCACTGTCTTCCTCTGGCCTTAGCTTTGTTCCTGTAGGTTTCTTGGGGGACCTTAGTGGAGGGGACCCCAGGGGCCCACCTCTCTGTGAACTGTTTCCGTGCTGTACAGTGGTGCTTCCTGGGCAGAGTGGTGGGGGCCCCACCTAAGGAAGCCCTTCTTCCTTATCCCTGACTTGCTCTGAGGGCCTGGAGGTTCTTTACCTGTGCAGATAAGGGCTAAGATCTCCAGGGCCTGATCCTAGGCCTGGCCCTGGCCCTCTTCTGTGCTTGTCCATGCTGGCAGCTTTTGGCTTCAGGCTCTTATGCCTCCCTTTTTGATCTGTGTCTTCCAGGGGTCAGCTGCTAGGCTTTTGGAGGTGCTTCTTTCTGAGGGTCAAGCCCACCTTTCTGTCCTAGAACCTGCTGACCTCCTAGGCTTGGTTCAGGAAGCTCCCTATGGTATGTGATGGGGAGGTGGTTGCTCCTCCACCCCCAAGATGCTACAGTCCAGTCTCTAGCCACACGAGCCTCAGCCTCTCGCCAGGGTTGGTGTCTTCTCTGGCAGCCTGGACCCCTGAAAAGCACAGAAGTATGACCTAGTGAGACAAAAACTGTGGCCTGACAAGGTTTATCCTCATGGGCAGCAGGATTTATCTGAGAGCTTGACCCAGTGTGCCTGTGATGTGGGACAAGGTGTGCATTGACTCCTATCACATAAAGGATGGCTCTCTGCTCCAAGTGTGCAGACACACTCCTGCTTGTACCTGGGTCAGCCTGCAGATGGAATTGTGACTGTTGCCTCTGAGTCACTTAATGACTTTCCCTCCCTCCCCTTGGTCTGGTTTTGTCTAACTGGAATCCAGGTGTGAGTTGCTAAAAGTTGGTTGCAGCAGCAGGGAGTTGGAATCATCAGTGAAGACAGGTTGTGACCTGTGTGGGAGGATGGATGACAGGCCTTCCTTGTCCTTGTACAGCCCTCAATTTTTTTGTGGCTAGGAGGTGGTCCTCTATTACTGAGCACCTCTGCCTGGCTGCAGACCTAGAGAGCAGAAGGAAGAAGCAGGTGAGGAAGAGGAAGAGGATTTGAGGATGAGTACATGCTGAACAGAAGTCGCAGATCCCGGGTTTGGTTTACAAAAGAAGCTTTTGAAGTTTGTGAGACCATGCTTCTTTTTGGGAGTTGTGGGTTGGAGCAGCTGTTCTTTGGTTCTGAGGGAGTGTTCCCATTCCCTGTCCAGCCAGCTCTACAGGGCCACTCTACCACCTTCCCCCTCCCCTTGATTTCTTTAGAGTAGATCCTTTGTCCACATGTGATTGCTGTCTTTCTGATCTTTGTTAATTCCATTTTCCTACTGTGAGGATGTTGGGTTTTTTCTCTCTTCAACTTTTCTGACACAGTGAATTGAGGGCTTTGGTTAAGGCCATGTCTCTCAAACTTGTCCACTAAGTAAACCATATGTGTGTCTTCCTTCCCACCTTGACTTTGCCCCAGCCCTTCCCTTATCCCAATATCGATACTCAGATTTTAGAGAAAAACCCAGTGGGAACATGTCAGCCCTTCCTGGAGATGTAGCCCCAGGGAGACCTCTCCATGGGTGGGTACTCTGTGGTGGCCATGTCCTGTGCTGAGGTTTCTGCTCTTAGTGCATGCTTCAGGTCTGCATGTACATTGTCAGTAGCAGCCTCAGTGGTGGTCAGTGCCTGCTTGAGGACAATGGTCAGGTCTCATTATGTCCCTGCGGCTTCTGTTTCTGGAGTGATCACTTGGCTGAAGTTCCCATCCTTGTATGGGAAGCTGAAGCCACAGACTGCTGCACCATTTCCGCTCTGGGATCTTGTGAGTTACTTTTTTAGACTGTGGTTTGGTGAAAGGAACCAACACATTAACGATTTTTTACCCCAGAAGCCACTGAATAATTCTTTTTGGCATGTTTTTGCCTTCCTGTTGGCTGTCTGATTTTGGAGCACATGTAGACAACAGAGGGCATAATCAGTGCCACACAGTGGTTGGGGTATACCCAGGAGACTCCAGTGTCCTGTCCTGGCATGTCTGTACCTGCTGGTCAGTGGCACACGTTTCCACCCCACCCCTGGAGCAGCAGCTTTGATGTCATGGGTGTCCCTCTAATCTGAGCTGGGGTGTAAGAGTGTGTCCCCAATAAACTGTGAGACCTCCCTGTTCTCAGTGACCCCAGTTGGGCTTTTGATCCCTCCAGCAACCTTGTGCACCAGCCCTTCTTCCCATCCCCTCAGTCTGCTGGTCCTTGAAGCCTTTAACCAAATGGGAGTGGTATGGAAAGCCTTCTCCTGGCAACTTAGGGCAATAGGACAAGGGCTACCCGTGTGTCCAGCTACTCTGTTGCTCTCCTGGCGCTGAGAGGTGGGTCCAAGCATTCATTACCCTTGCCTGCCCTGCCTAGGGCTGAAGCCAGGGGAGTTTGGTGTGTGTGGGAGGACCCTGAGATCTGTTGGGTGGGGTGGGGGTGGTTAAAGATCGGAGGAGGGGATGCGAAGTGGGGCCGAGGACCCACAACCTCGGGAAGGGCGGTAGGGCGCCTGACCTGGGGCGGGGCAGTGGCCTCAGTGCCCCACTTCCACCTTGCGCAGTATTTATTGCTAAATTATTGTCCAGGAGGGGCAGCATTGGGCCTAGCCCCTCGGGTATTTATTGCTGTACATAGTGTATGTTTGTGATATATAAGGTTTTCTTTATTTTGTATATGATCAATAAACATCTTTTAAAGAGACTGGCAGGTGCTTCTTTGGGCGACGCAGTGGGCTGGGCGGAGCTGGCGCGCGCATGCGCTCCGCGCGCGGCCTGTCGGGCGAGACGGAAGCGGAAGCACGGGTCTCCCCGGGGAGCGATGGCAGCCGGGGGTCTGAGCCGCTTGGAGCGCAAGGCGGCGGAGCGGGTCCGGAGACTGCGGGAGGAGCAGCAGCGGGAGCGCCTCCGCCAGGTACGCCCCGCGCGCCCGCCTGCCCGCACCCGCGCTGCCGCTGCCGCCGCCGCTCATCGCCCGCCCGCCCGCAGGTGTCGCGCATCCTGAGGAAGGCGGCGGCGGAGCGCAGCGCCGAGGAGGGCCGGCTGCTGGCCGAGAGCGAGGACCTAGTGACGGAGCTGCAGGGTCGGAGCCGGCGGCGCGAGGGCCTGAAGCGGCGGCTTGAGGAGGCGAGTCTCGCGGGGCGCGGCCCGGGCGCCCACATGCCCTCACTCCGTCCGGGGGTGGGCGCCGCGGCCATGGGGGGAAAGTGACCACCCCGGCGTCTCGGCAGGTGTGCGATGACCCGGAGGAGCTGCGGAGGAAAGTCCGGGAGCTGGCCGGCGCCGTCCGCAACGCCAAATACTTGGTCGTCTACACTGGCGCAGGGATCAGCACGGTAGGGAGGGAGTCGTGGACGCCAGCCCGCACTGCCCAAGACGCGGGCGTGGGGCGCCCCCTTCTGGGAGACTGACCCCAGGAAGGAGTAATGTACTCCGAGTTGGATAACAACCGAATTGCGAAAATCTTCCCTTTAGTTTTTTTTCCCTTTCTAAGAGAACACTAAAGGTCTCAACTGAAAACTTAGCTGACATGAACACATTTAAAAAGCTTGACCTCTATATTACAGTGAGTTAGAGGAAAAATAGGGAACAGAGATACAAGGAGGGTGTGAAAGCTGGCTGCTTGCAGGCATAACACCACCCCCCCTTTGAAATGAGGCATGCAATTAGTTGTGGGCAGCACTAAGCTCATACTGTCTCTTGATTCCCCATCCATTGTGTCCTATTCATTTTGAAGGAAGATAAACAGAAAGTGAGTCCAAAAGAATTCAAATACTCCAAGTAAAGGAGAGGATTGCATTGTGTTTTTCTGGGTTGTTTGTTTTTAGAGAAACATGGTCTGGATCCCTGGCCCAGGCTGGAATGCAGTGACACCATCATAGTTTACTGCAGCCTCAAATCTTGGGCTCAAACAGTTCATCCTCCTGGCTCAGCCTCCCTCTATTATTTTGAGAAGTTTCACTGGGAAGCTTCTTGGGCTGTGGAATCACAGTAGCTTTTGAAAGTATGACTGACGGCTGGGGGCCTCTGGCTCAAGCGGCTAAGGCGCTAGCCACATACACCTAAGGTGGCGGGTTCGAATCCCCAGCCCGGCCGCCAAACAACAATGATGGCTGCAACAACAACAACAAAAAAAAAATGGCAGGGCGTTGTGGTGGGTGCCTATAGTCCCAGCTACTTGGGAGGCTGAGGCAGGAGACTCGCTTGAGCCCAGGAGTTGGAGGTTGCTATGAGCTGTGATGCCATAGCCCTCTACCCAGGGGGATAGCTTGAGGCTCTGTCTCAAAAAAAAAAAAAGTATGACTGACATATTGTCCATCTAATCTGATGGGCAAGTACAGAGTGTTAAGCACATGCAGGCCCAGCAGAGCGAACACCAAGTGATCTCTGTACTCAGCCCACAGGTGACAAAAGTAAGGTGTGTGAGCAAATACCCATGATGTAAGGCTGACTGTGCTAGGGTCTCTGTCACAGAAATCCAGACACACGCTGTGTTGTCTCAGAGCTAGGAGACTTGTGGGGCAGGGTTTGCAGGAGTTGGCCTTGAGGGAATGGTAAGGTATACAAGTGAAGGTGAGGATGAAACACTCCAAAGATAAGAGCAGAAGTTCCAGACCCTGTAAACGAGCTCGCTGCTCTAACTCACAGATGCCTGGAGCTCCAGCCTTTGGTCTCTTTCCTCTATGGCTACGTGTGCAAATTCAGTCATGCAGTTGTATAACAGCAGCAATGTGACTTCTCACTGAGCTTTAAGGGGCAGCTAAACGCCACTGCAGCTAGACAGATTGATCTAAATGTTACTATTTGAGGTTCCCCTCTTAAATGTGACAGCTAGGCTCGACGCCTGTGGCTCAAGTGGCTAAGGTGCCAGCCACATACACCTAAAGTGGCCGGTTCGAATCCAGCCAGGGCCCGCCAAACAACAATGATGGCTGCAAACAAAAAAATAGCCGGGCGTTGTGGCGGGCACCTGTGGTCCCAGCTACATGAGAGGCGGAGGTGGGAGATTCGTTTGAGCCCAGGAGTTGGAGGTTGCTGTGAGCTGTGAGGCCACAGCACTCTACCCAGGGGGATAGCTTGAGGCTTTGTCTCAAAAAAACAAAAACAAAACAAACAAAAAAAATAAATGTGACAGCTAGAACCACTGATCAGGGTGGGCATTTTTCTGAGTTTAAGCAGCAGTGAAGGGATATGACTTCCCCAGAAAGGAACATAAAACATTCTGATCCTGGCATGCCTTCTGGTTTTTTTTCCTTCTCTTTTTTCTCTTGGGAAAAAAGAGAATTTCACTGGATGGGAAACTTGGGAAATGAGATGTTTGTTTCATCCAGAGAAGTTTTCTTACCTTTGTTAAGGTTGAGTGGGAACTACTCAGAGCATCAGGATGGAAGAATTTGGACAAAAAAGTGCTGCAACCTGGGCGGCGCCTGTGGCTCAAAGGAGTAGGGCGCTGGCCCCATATGCTGAAGGTGGCGGGTTCAAACTTAGCCCTGGCCAAAAACTGCAAAAAAAAACCCCAACAAAAAAACAACAACAACAGGCTCGGCGCCTATAGCTCAACCGGCTAAGGCGCCAGCCACGTACACCTAAGGTGGCGGGTTTGAATCCCCAGCCAGGACCCACCAAACAACAATGACGGCTGCAACCAAAAAATGGCCGGGCGTTGTGGCGGACACCTGTGGTCCCAGCTGCTTGGGAGGCGGAGGCAGGAGACTCGCTAGAGCCCAGGAGTTGGAGGTTGCTGTGAGCTGTAATGCCACGGCACTCTACCCAGGGGGACAGCTTGAGGCTCTGTCTCAAAAAAACAACAACAGCAACAACAACAAAATAAAAGTGCTCCAACCTAAAGGTTCACCCTTTCCTAAATGTTGGAGCAGTGGGCCAGGCCCTAGGGACATGAATGGACCTGACCAGCCCACCCCCCGAGTGTAGGGGACACA
>CAUYTI010162822.1:0-25584 GCA_963575145.1 Galago senegalensis
GCGCCTGTGGTCCCAGCTACTTGGGGGGCGGAGGCAGGAGACTCGCTTGAGCCCAGGAAGTTGGAGGTTGCTGTGAGCTGTAATGCCATGGCACTCTACCCAGGGGGACAGCTTGAGGCTCTGTCTCAAAAAAAAAAAAAAGGTGAAATTCATGACTGAGTGGTCCCCATAAACTGGAGGTAAAAAAATAAATGAGGTTAAAGGGACAATGTAAAGAGAGCCGGCGAGGAGGAGGAAGGATGTAGGTGAGGGCTGGGCTCAGGGAGATTACCTTGTGTGAGTGAGACCTTGAACCAGCTGGGGAAAAAAAATGGAGGAGGAGGAAGGAGGTGGCTGAGGGCTACGGTCAGAGAGGTTACCAGGGCTCTGTGTGTGACCTTGAACCAGCTGGGGGGTGGGGAATGGAGGTGAAGAGGGGGAGGAAGGAGGTGGCCCTAGTTGGGTCTGGGAGGTTACCAGGCCTCTGTGTGTGAAACCAACCAGAGAAAAGTGGCCCAGGCCCATGGGAGGGCATCCCCATACACGAGGCACTGGACAGGCAAATCTGACTCACCAGAGATAGGCATAGATCACGAGAATTTTTCGGCCCAGAGTGGGAAAAGGGAAGAAAAATTTAAAAAGCTGAGAGATGGGCTATATATGACTGCTTAAGAGGCCCAGAGATGGAGGGAGAGGGAAAGAGGTGTTGGAGTGGGCAAAAGGAAAGAAAAGTTTAAACAGTTCAGAAAGGGGCTGTAGACAAATGCTCACCTCATCATTAAGTGGCTGCACTGTGGGTGGGGTTGGTGGGTCCTCCATTTCCCTTTGTCTCATCAGAACAAGAGTCCATCTAGTTGGGTCCAACAGGGTGTATTTTGGCCCCCTAGGGGGGCTTCTCCCCATTTGGGGTTCTTGGCACCAAAATGAGAGGTCAAAGATCAAAAAATAAAAGATTATTCTGAAACAGGAAACAAAAGAAAACAGAGTCCAAGTTCTGTGCTGGGCCACAGTGGTGTTTATCCCCAATTGGGTGCGGGTGAGCTGAGTTCCAGAAGGAAGTCAGCACGTGGTTAAGGTGGATGGAAATTTAAAGGGTTGGAAGGGTAGGGCTGGCACATTCCCTTTTTCCTGGGTGGGACATTCTATTTGATAGGTTCCTCTATTTGACTCTATCGACCTACTTCCTATCTCCAGGGATTTGCCTATTCTGGACATTTCCTGTAAGTGGAATTATATTATATATTTTCTTTCTTTTTTAAATTTAAATAGGTTGTATTCAGAGCCAAATTTAAGGATCATGACCTGGAGCCACACCCAAGAAACCCCCTAAGGGGACCTTCACTCTGGTTCTATGCCAGAACATCTCTCAAGAAACCTTGAGCGCCAGCCACATGCACGCAGGGGGGTGGGGGTGGGGGGGTTGGGGAGGTGGGGGGTGCTGGTGGGTTCAAACCCACCCCAGGCCTGCTAAACAACAATGACAACAACAACAAAATAATAGCCAGGCATTGTGGCGGACACCTGTAGTCCCAGCTACTTGGGAGGCTGAGGCAAGAGAATTGCTTAAGCCCAAGAGTTTGAGGTTGCTGTGAGCTGTGATGTTATAGCACTCAACTGAAGGAGACACAGTGAGACTTGGTCTCAAAAAAAAAAAATCTTGAGCCAGTGGACTTGAGGTGGTAGGGTTACAATTCGGTTTCATACTTTTCAGGGAGACAGTCATGAATCAATACGTGGATGGCATACTTTGGCTCTGTGGGAAAGGTGGGATATACCCAAGCAGGGGTGCGGGATAGCGAAGCTTACAGGTTATAGGTGGGTTTAAAGAGTCTTTAGCTGACAAATGGCTGAAAGAGTTAGGCTTTGTCTAATAGACCAAGAGTAAGTGCAAAGGAATTCTGAGTTAAGATAAGGGTCCCAGAGACAAACTACAGGTCCCGTGCCTGGATGCCAGTGGTTTGTTTTGTAGATTGAGGACCTGCACGTAAGTCTTGCATAGCCTTAGACCTGTTAGTGAGTCACTGAGGCCATCCCTAAGTAGGAGAAGAGGGATCAGAAGAGGCCTGTCTGATCTCCTTTCTCAGGGCTAGCAACTCAGTGTAGGGCTCTCCTTGGCTAAGAGGGCTCTAGTCAGTCAGTTGCTGCCCGGGAGCCTTAGATTTTATTTTAGCTCACAGTTCCCCCTTTTGGTCAAGATCTGCCAGAGGCAGTATTGATGACCAAACTCTTATTTTGTCCCAAGTATTGCAGGGGTGGTGTGACTACCTGCCCATCTACTTGTTCAGTGGAACCCTGTGGCAAAGAGGACCGAAAGCCAAAAGGTCTTATAGCTGATCCATCATTTTAGACTAAATGGCGTGAAAAAGGACTTCTCATAACCCCGATAGCAGTGCAGACATTTTTAGAAAATCAGGTCAGAAAACAGCAATCCCCTACCCAGATTCCTGGAGTGCCTCTGGGCCCGAGTTCCCAGAATACCCTACCTAGATCAGACTCTGAGGATGCACCTGTAATCCTGACCTCCGCTTGAAAAGAGCCCCAGGCGTGCTCCAGGCTCACTTCCCATTTCAGCTGTGCCAGTAAGGCTAATACAAGCCTTTTGGATCTGTGGGAGCTGAGCTGACATCTGGTCCGTCTCCATTCTCCTTTTCCCCTCTATTAAAGTCTTTCCTTGTACCTGGACTGGACTTCTCTCTTTTCTTGGGGACTGTCACTCCAGTTCTATGCCAGAACCTCTCAGATGGGACTGGAGGTGGGCAGGCACTCATCAACCCTTTAAAATCTTGTAGGCAATAAAAGAGTAAAAATCAAAATGTCAAAGGCAAGGCTACAAAATCAGTTTTATCTGTTAAGTGCTGCGCTGCTGTTTCTGGGGTTTAGTTGCAAGCTTGTAGCAAACATAAGCACCGTTAACCATTTAAGGTCAGGAATTTAGAGACTTCTGTTATGTCATGATATTTTAGTCTATTTAGTAATTTATCCTAAGGTGGCTGATAAATTTCTTGTTATATCGCCTTTTGCACAAACCCCATAACTGAGAACAATTATACTCAGAAACTCTTAAGTCTATGGGAAGTGGGATATTTCTATTGGGATGGATGTCTGTACCACCTGGCCCAGAAAGGCAAAGTCCCTCACTTAGTGTTCATTTAGGCCCATTGATTTGGAGGGTTTAACCAGGTGTCCTCAAACTACAGCCTGTGGGCCCCATGCAGCCCACAGAGGGCATTTATCCAGTCAGCCAAGTGTTTCTGCCACTGCTGCCTGTCCTGCTTAGCAGCTGACTCATCCCAGGGCCCGCAGTCTGGCACCCCAACGGTGTGAGGGACAGTGAACTGGCCCCTGTTCAAAAAGTCTGAGGACCCCTGGCCTGATTCCATCCCTTCCAGTCCTTGCAGTCTCACATTCCCTCCTTTCAGTAATAGTCCCTGGGCCTCGAGGATGTTGAGCAGTGGGGCAGTGAATACAGGTTGGGCCCTTGCTATTTACTCAAAACTCGTCACAACTCTGGAAAACAAAGTAAGAAAATCAGTAACAAAAAGTCCTAAAAACCAGTTCATCTCATGTAATTAACTTTTGTTCTGTTTGAGGTTGAGTTAGCACTACTAATAGACATGTTGACTTTTTTTTTTGAGACAGAGCCTCAAGCTGTCCTCCTGGGTAGAGTGCTGTGGCATCACAGCTCACAGCAACCTCCAACTCTTGGCTCAAGCGAGTCTCCTGCCTTAGTCTCCCAAGTAGCTGGGACCACAGGCGCCCGCCACAACGTCTGGCTATTTTTTGGTTGCAGCCATCATTATTATTTGGTGGGCCCAGCTTGGATTTGAACCCACCACCTTAGGTGTATGTGGCTGGCGCCTTAGCTACTTGAGCCACAGGCACGGAGCCCATGCTGACTTTCTAATTAAAGTCCTGAAAATTTGCTTTGTTTGAATCTGATGGCATTAATCTCCAAATCTATAAGAAATCTATAAGCAGGCTGGGTGAGGTGGCTCATGCCTGTAATCCTAGCACCCTGGGAGGCTGCAGTGGGTGGATTGCCTGAGCTCAGGAGTTGGAGACCAGCCTGTGCAAGAAGAGACCCTGTCTCTACTAAAAATAGAAAAATTAGCCAAGTGTTATGGCAGGTACCTGTAGTCCCAGCTACTCGGGAGGCTGAGGCAAGAGCATTGCTTGAGCCCAAGAGTTGGAGGTTGCTGTGAGCTGTGATGGCACTCTACCAAGGGTGACATACTGAGACTGTCTCAAAAAAAAGAAGAAAACGAGAAGCCTCAGTGATCCCTAGACAAGCACTGTTGTCACTTGGGGGCCTTCCTTCCTCCAGACTGTCCCGTGTCTTATGTACCGTCTTTTAACACAGCAAAAATGGGATCATATTATAGATATTGATTTGTGACCTGCTTTTTACCACTCATTATAAAGTGTGAACCTCTTTCTGTGACATCACGTGTTTTTCTACAACACAGAGGCACCTGATCTAATCAACCTGAGGGAGAGATTTTGGTGACCATATTGGCCCTGGCCTAGGCTGACCTCTCTAAGCCACAGCCTCTGGCCAGTCTCAGGATCAAGGAATTGTGTGTATCCTTGCCCATCCCAACTTCAAAGGAAACAGTCCTACCAACCAAGAGTGAGCTTTGGGACCTTTTGTTTGTCAGTCCAGATGGCCCAGCAGGGTCTTGAGTGGGAAGCAGGGGAGGGAGGTCAACTGTGGAGGAGTGCCCCTGGTCCCCTGAGAGCTTCTGGGAGGCACCCCCCGCCCCAGCCTCCCTCCCTCCCCAGGGCCCCTCTCAACCCATTACCTGGGTGCTGCTGTCATTACCCTCTAAAACATTGTGGGGCTTCAAGTCACTGGGCTCTGGGGCCTTTGTTTTCCACCCACTTCACTAGGAGTGCAGTGTGCTGAAGGCCACGGGCACAATGGCAAATGGCTCCCCTGCCTGAGCTGATGACCCAGGGCCTGTACTTCCCTGAAAGCCTCTCCCCCCACCCCCAGCTCAGCTCCCACCAGCTCCATCAGGGAAATCTGCCTCTTCAACCCACTGAACAAACCATTTCTTTTCTCAGGGCCTCAAGCTTTTTAAAGGCAGAGAGAGAAGATGTAACTGTGGCTTTTGTTTCAGCCTTCCTCCTATTGCCTCCCCTTCTCTCTCCCCTGGCTTCAGAAGAAAAGGCAGACCCCCCTGAGGCATTGTCTCCTCTCAGTGACAATTCCAGGGCCAGCATCCCCCAGGCTAGGCCACCAGGTGCCTTGGGGACCGGATACCCCAGAACAGAGGCGGGGGTGGCACCATGCTCTGCGGGATGGCTGATGTGCGTGTGCGGGCAAAGCTCTTCCGCTCGGCAGGTGCTGCTGAACTCAGAGACTCCAGAGGCAAACATGTGGGTCTGACTGCCTACAGGGTCTAATTTACACACAGCAAATGGGGCATGTGGTATGTGTACTTTTGTTCACTTTGGACAAATACGTACACCTGTGTGATCCACACCAAGCTGTAGGATATCTGGCTTGGTGTGGTGCCTGTAGTCCTTGCACTTTGGGAGGCCAAGTCCAGGAGATTGAGAACAGCCTGGGTAACACAGTGAGACCCTGTCTCTATGGGAAAAAAGAAAAGGTACAAGTTCCCTAGCATCTCTTTCCAGTTAATCCCTCTCAGGGTCCCCAGAGACAACCACTTATCTGAGTTCCTTCACCATGCTATAGAAGGATTTGCCTGTTGGGGTGGTGCCTGTGGCTCAAAGGAGTAGGGTGCCAGCCCCATATGCTGGAGGTGGCGGGTTCAAACCCAGTCGCAGCTAGAAAAAAGCAAACAAAAGAAGGATTTGCCTGTCTTAGGACTTTATACCAATGGAACCCTATAACGTGAATTCTTCAGACTCCTTCCACTCCATGTTTATTTTTTCCTCTTAGTCCCTTTCTGTCTGATGAGTATTATGTCTCTGAGATTCATTTCTGTCACCTCCTGCATGAGCAGTTGTTCCTTTTTATTGCTGAGCAGTATCCGACGTCTAAATACCCCAAGGTGCATCCACCCCCCTATTCTTGGGCCTTTGTTTCCAGTTCATGACTATTATGATGAAGGCCGATGAGCATTCCCCTACAAGGCTTTTTGTGGATATAGGTTTTCATTTCTCTTGAATAAATGCCTAGGAATAGAATGACTACTTCACTGCGTAAGAGTAGATTTAAATGTTTAAGGCATTGCCAAACCGTTGCCCGTGGTGCTGCACCATTTAACCAGCAGGACGTGATGAGGGTGTCAGTTTCCCCACAACCTTTGCCAACACTTGTTGTTTTCTGTCTTTTTTTTTGTTTGTTTGTTTCGGGGTTTTCCCTTGTCATCTTCGTGGATGTGAATTATGTCTTGCTGTGGTTTTGAGTTGCACTTCCCTAACGATCGATGATACTGAGCATCTGTTCATGTGCTTACTGACCAGCAGTCTATCTTCTTCAGGAGAACGTCTATTTAGATCCTTTGCACATTTAACAAATCGGGCTTTTTATTGTGAGTTGTAAGAATGGCTGACATATTCTGGACACTAGACTCTTACCAGCTGTGTGATTTATTACAAATACCGTCTTCCACCTTCTGAGCTGTCTTTTCACTTTCTGGACAGTGTGCTTTGGCACATGACAAGTTTTTTAACTTTGATGAAGTTCAATTTTTCCTTCTTATTTTCTCTTTATTGAGATGGTCTCACTCTGTTGCCCAGGCTGTTCTTGAATTCCTGTCCTTAAGTAATCCTCGGTACCATGGAGTCAGCCTAACTCACGGCATCCTCAAACTCCTGTCAAGGGATCCTCCTGCCTCAGCCTCTTGAGTAGCTGGGACTGCAAGCACCTGCTATAACACTTGGCTAATTTTTCTATTTTTAGTAGAGCCAAGGTCTCTCTCTTGGTCCGGCTGGTGTCAAACTCCTGAGCTCAAGTGATCCTCCAACCTCAGCCTCCCAGAGTGCTAAGGTTACAGATGTGAGCCACCATGCCTAACCCAATTTCTTCATTTTTAATTTCTTGCTTGAGTCTTTGGTGTCATCTCTAAGAAATCATAGCTTAATCCAAGGTCACAAAGATTTACCCTAGTGTTTTCTTCTAAGAGTTTTATATATTTAGCTCTTACATTCAGGTCTTTGATACATTTTAGGTTTTTTAGGGGCTGGTGTTGGCATATGATGTTAGGTAGGGCTTGAAATTTATTCTTTTTATATGGGTGCTCAGTTTTTCTGGCATCATTTGTTGAAAAGATTAATGGTGTTTTTGAATGAGCAAAAGTTTTTGATTTTAATGAAATCCAATGTATTACTCTTTTTCTTCTTAGATTACTGTTCTCTGTGTCTTCTCTAAGAAATTTTTGCTCACACCAAGCAATAATTTTTTTTTTTTTTGAGACAGGAGCCTCCAGCTGTCCCCCTGGGTAGAGTGCTGTGGCATCACAGCTCACAGCAACCTCCAACTCCTGGGCTCAAGCGAGTCTCCTGCCTCAGCCTCCCGAGTAGCTGGGGCCACAGGCACCCGCCACAATGCCCAGCTATTTTTTTGGTTGCAGCCATCACTGTTGTTTGGCAGGCCAGGGCTGGATTCGAACCCACCATCTTGGGAGTACATGGCTGGTGCCTTAGCCACTTCAGCCACAGGCGCTGAGCCAATAATTCAATTCTTTATAAACTGCTTCATTCTTGACCTTCCACTCCCCAACACTACAGCAAACCCATCTTACCTATTCAGGCTCAGTCCCCAAACCAGCATGGCGGCCTGGATGGGGAACAGGCTTTGGAAACACATGTACCTGGGTTTGAATCCTACTTTATCGCTCCCTAACATGCGTACTTGACCAATCTACTTAATCTCTCTGTGCCACTGCTTCCAAATATGGAAAACGGGATAATAACCATGCTTGTGGTAGGCAGGGATAATCATTCCCCCAGATGACCATGTCCAAGAACCTGTGAATATATTCTTTTACCTGGTAAAAGGGACTTTGCAGCTGTAAGTAATATTATAGTTCTTAAAATAGGGAGATGATCCTGATTGTCCAGGTGGGCCCAATCTAATCATGAGAGGCCTTAAAAGCAGAGAAATGTGTCTGGAGTCAGGGAGATGAGGAGTAAGAAGAGGAAAGAAAAATGCAGCTACACTAGTTTGCTAATGTGGCCTTAATAACAAATGCACAGCCCAGGAGGCTGTAACAACAGAAAATAACTTACCATGATCCAAGATCCAGGTGTTGGCAGGTTTGGTTTCTCCTGAGAGCTCCCTCCTTGGCTTACAGGTGGCCGCTGTGTCCTCATATGGTTTTTCCATTGTGCTAGCAAATCCCAGGTGTCTCTTCCTCTTCCTGGAAGGACAACAGTCAGATTGGAGTAAGACCCACCCAATTTAACCTTAATTACCTTTGTAAAGGTCCTATCTCCAAATACAGTTATACACTGAGGGTTTGGGGGTTAGGACATCACCATATGAATTTTGGAGAAACATAATTCAGTCCATAACTGTGGCAGAAAGGGAAGTCAGAGAGATTTGAAGTATGAAAAGGATTCTGGCTGGCTTCAAAACGTAGGGGCCAGAGAGTGGTTTCTTCTCCCAAGGATGGAGTAGTTTTCCAGGAAATGAGCACGGCATGGGCTGGCTCTCTCTGTTGCCAGTCACTAGGAATAAGGACAGAATGAGACCCAGCTGTCATCTTTCTGGAATTTACATTTGAGTTGACAAAAGGTATACTTGGATGGTAAGAAATAGAGTGTGGCTTTGATTTGCAGGAGCCATTTTTCTCCTTTTAGAGGTATAGTGTGGGGGCCTGGGTCCCCACAACCTTTGCGGTGATCTTCATGGAGGGCAGTTAACAAGAGAAAATCTGACTCAGTTATCTCAGGTGAAATAATCAATGGGAGCTTGTGAGGGGCAGACGCTGAGCCAGTAGCACCTCAAGTGCAGCCAGCAAGTGCAGCACCGGGCCTTTCTCCCAGAGGACTCTTTATTCAATCACAAATCATAAATCAAGTTTACAGTATAATGCATAAACTTAATCCAACTTATTCAAAGCAAGGTGCCACAAGTAATCATTAATAATCACAAAAAGGGCAACAGAGGAAGGGAAAGTCATGCAGGCACACCACGTGATGACAACTTCAACTTTACAAACTGGGGATAAACTGTCCTAACTGGCTTCAGTGACTCAGGCAATAGTGATCTTTGGTTGCTAGACATTCTGTTCTCAGCCACCAGGTCACAATAGGCTCATCTGCAGCCCAGCGAAAAGGTGGGAGCAGAATCTTGGACTGTGGTCAACAGGACCCCCAGAATCCTAGCCCTGAGCCTGCAGGGGCCAGACACCCTGGGTAGACCACCAGGCCATTGCTAGCCTCGAGGGGTTGGAGGAGCTTGGACTCTGGTCAAGAAGCCCATTTAGAAATGCCTGGCCTTAATTAACCACAAACCTGATTCCCACGGTATAGCTTTTATTTTTCCTAGAAAGGATTCTGGTCCTAACCCAGGATCCATTAGAAACACACCTGATGAGAATTTCAGAAGTGTTCGGGAAAGGACATGGGGCCAGGCTAACATTCTGAGCTGCTAGAGGAACAGAGCAAGAAGAAAGGACAGAGAAGTTTTGGAGAGAGAAGAAAACTAACATCGAATTCACCAAGTGTTTATCGTGTAGCAGGAATCTACACGATAAATCTACCTCATTTAATTCTCAGAAGAGAAAAATGGCATATGAAGTGTCCACACTCTTCACTGCTATACTAGGTTCCCTGTCCATCACAGTTAGATAGGATGGGGACCAAAGACACATAGAGAAGGGGAAATAGAAAAAGAGGGCAGAATTGTGTTAATTAAAAGTGTGATTGAGGTCTTTTGAGAATTGGATGTGAAGTGCTCAATTCCAGTTGGTCAAATCAAATGATAAGAGCTATGCAAAAAGTCAGGCGAAAACGTTGAGGAAGGCTGAGATGGGAGAATCACTTGAGGCCAGGAGCTCCGGCCTGAACAACACAGGGAGACTTTGTCTCTGCAAAAAATAGAAAAATTAGCCAGGCACAGTGGCAGGTGCTACTGGGGAGGCTGAGGCAGGAGGAGTGCTTAAGCCCAGGAATTTGAGGTTGTAGTGAGCTGTTATGATACAACTGCACTCAAGTTGCTGAAGATGTCACAAGAATACCTGTGCTAGAGGTTATGGAGAAAATTGGATAAGGCAGAAACTTGAGGGGTGCTTGAGAAAAGCATGAAGCCTGGGGTCTTGTAACTATCAAAAGGGGGCTGGAGTCATGAACACTGCCTTGAACAGACTCCACCTGGGTCCTGGTCCAGAATCTGGATAATTTTTACAAAAAAAATTTTTTTTTTTTTGTTTTAGACAGAGTTTCATTTTGTTACCCTCGATAGAGTGCTGTTGCATCACAGCTCACAGCAACCTCCAACTCCTGGCCTCAAGTGATTCTCTTGCCTTAGCCTCCTAAGTAGCTGGGACTACAGGCACCTGCCACAACACCTAGCTACTTTTTGGTTGCAGCTGTCATTGTTGTTTGGAGGGCCGGGCTGGATTCGAACCCGCCAGCTCAGGTGTATGTGGCTGGCACCTTAGCCACTTGAGCCACAGGCGCCGAACCACGACTGGCTATTTTTTTTGTTGTAGTTGTCATTGTTGTCTTAGCCGGCCCAGGCTGGGTTTGAAGCCACCAGCCTTGGGAAAGTTTTTGTGGAGATGGAGTCTTACTGTGTTTCCCAGGCTAGTCTTGAACTCTTGGCCTCAAGTGATCCTCCCACTTCAGCCTCCTAAATTCTTGGGGCTATAAGCTTAAGTCATTGTGCCTGGAAGTACTGATACTTCTAAAAAGTTTTATTTATACCTGTGTGGTGACGGGTTTGCTCATCAATCATTGTATCACTTCACATGCACTATGATTAAAAAAAATATGTTTCAAACCCTTAAGGAAGTCTAATTTAATGAATTATAAAATTGATTTATTAGCTTTTCAGAGTTTCCTAAGAGCTTAGAAGAATTTTGCTTGCTAGATTTGCTAAGGCTTGATGTTTGAAGGGTTTAACAGAATCAGCTATATTACATTTGCAAATGTTTGAAGTGTCTAAGGGAATTTCATCAAGCACAGATGGAGCTCAATGTTTAGGGGACTTAACTTATCACATTTATAACAAAATCCAGCTTCATTCAAGACGAAGTAAAAATGAGTAATGATTTGCGTTACAAGTAAACTTGAGATTTTGAAGCTACGTCTAAAAGGCTTAAAGAAACCTAGACTCTAATTCACGGAATACTGATCAAATCCCAAACAAGTGAGAGTCTTCTCTGCACACAAAAATCCCCTCGGTTCACACGGCCCTGAAGGAAGCATGGTGGAGGATCCACAGTGTGCTTCAGCAAATCAAAAAGATTCTTCCATCCTCAGAGAACTCAAAATAGACCTTCTGTTTGAGCCCACAATTCCCTTATGAGGCATCTACCCACAAGGTTAAAAACCATTTTATCATAAGGACATTCGCATTGGGTTGTTTATTTCAGTTCAATTTACAATTGCCAAGATGTGGAAACAACCTAAGCGCCCATCAACCCAGGAATGGATTAATAATAGTATACCATGGAATACTATTCAGCCATAAAAAGATGGAGACTTTATATCTTTTGTAAACATGGGCTTCTTAGTAAAGTAGCCAAGAATGGAAAAGCAAGTATACAATGTATTCAATACCTGAAGCCAGCAGGTGAACTAATACATGCCCTCATAAGAGAAAAACTCAGTTCAATTCAAGATGGGGGAGGGGGAGGAGGAAGAGGACAGGAAGGAGAGGGGAGGGAGATTTGTGTGTCTCACCCAATGGGCACAATGTAAGGGCATATGGCAGACCTCTGTGGGACACAACTACAATACGGACTTTACCTAACAAATGCAAATGTTGTAACCTAATTGTTGTACCCTCATATTAATCTGAAAGAAACTTAAAAAAAGATTCTTCCAGAGGGTAGCGCCTGTGGCTCAGTGAGTAGGGCGCCGGCCCCATATACCAAAGGTGGCAGGTTTGAACCTGGCCCCGGTCATACTGCAAGAACAACAACAGCAAAAGATTCTTCCAAAATAATGACATGTGACTAAATCTTTTTTCTTTTATAGACAAGGACCTGCCCTTGCTGAAAAAGAGGCTGTGTTGTTGGAATCAATTACTCCAAATATACTGTAAGCTGGCTCAGTGCATATGACTCAAGTAGCTAAGGCGCCAGCTACATACACCTAAGGTGGTGGGTTCGAATCCAACCTGGGCCCACCAAACAACAATGACAGCTGCAACCAAGAAATAGCCGGGCGTTGTGGCGGGTGCCTGTGGTCCCAGCTACTTGGGAGGCTGAGGTAGGAGACTCGCTTGAGTCCAGGAGTTGGAGGTTGCTATGAGCTGTGATGCCCCAGCACTCTACCCAGGGGGACAGCTTGAGGCTCTGTCTCAATATATATAACAGTATATATATATACTGTAAGCTAATATGTTTTTAAAAGGGAGTTCAGAAATATCAGACTCTCAAAAATAGTCATTCATCAATTCCTTCCTAACCACCAATAAACATGCCTGAAACAAGGGATGTGTGTTTTGGCCAGAAGGATTCCTTGTGAAGCTTCTCTGTCCATTCATATGGCAGATGAGGTGCTTTGAAGACCCTTCCCAATGAATAGGACTGAAAAAGTCTAATAAAACATATTTAGGGCGGCGCCTGTGGCTCAAAAGGGTGGGGTGCTGGCCCCATATGCCAGGGGTGGTGGGTTCAAACCCAGCCCCGGCCAAAAAAACCAAAAAACAAACAAACAAAAAAACATATTTAAGTGTTTAGGCTGGGCGAGGTGGTTCATGCCTATAATCCTAGCCCTCTGGGAGGTCAAGGTGGGTGGATGCCTGAGCTCCTGAGTTTGAGAACAGCCTGAGCCAGAGAGAGACCTTGTCTCTAAAAATAGCCAGGTGTGGCAGGCGCCTATAGTCCCAGCTACTTGGGAGGCTTAGGCAAGAAAATTGCTTAAGCCCAAGAGTTTGACATTGCTGTGAGCTGTGATGCTACAGCACGCTACGGAGGGCGACAAAGTGAGACTCTGTCTCAATATATATATATATATATATATATATATATGTGTGTGTGTGTGTGTGTGTGTGTGTGTGTGTGTGTGTGTATAAAGTACTCCTAACAGAAGAAGAATAAATGACATTTAAAAAGAAAGGAAATTATTACAGATCCAAAGGTATATAACCATTCAGAAATGCATTGCCAAATGGCAAGAAAAAAGAAATCTGAGGACAAAGCCAGAGTGAAAGCAGGAATCTGTCAGGCCTGTGGGCTTTGAAACCCGCTTTCCCTGGAGGGGCAAGTCTGCTGGGCCTTGGAGCCCTGGAGCCCTGCAGCTTCTGTCCTGACCTTCAGCAGAGCCAGTACAGAGCCACACGCCCAACCCCCCAGCCTCTAATGGAGGCCAGATGTTATTATTCTTTTTCAAAATTTTCTTGGCTTTTAAGAAAAGTATATTTGCAGACCCAGTGCAATGGCTCACGCCCATAATCCTAGTACTCTGGGAAGCTGAGGTGGGTGAACTGCCTGAGCTCAGGAGTTCAAGACCAGCCTGAATAAGAGTGAGACTCTCATCTCTAAAAATACTAGCTGGGCGGCTTGGCGCCTGTAGTACAATGGTTACAGTGTCAGCCACATGCACCAAGACTGGTGGGTTGGAGCCTGGCCTGGACCAGCTAACTAACAATGACAACAACAACAACAAAATAACTGGGCATTGTGGCAGGAACATGTAGTCCTAGCTACTTGGGAGTCTGAGGCAAGAGAATCACTATGCCCAAGAGTTTGAGGTTGCTGGAGCTGTGATGCCACACACTCTACCGAGGGTGACATAGAAAGACCCTGTCTCAAAAACAAAACAAAACAAAACAACAACACCTAGTGTGCATTGTGGTGGGTGCCTGTAGTTCCAGCTACTCAGGAGGCTGAGGCAAGAGAATCACTTGAGCCCAAGAGTTTGAGGTTGCTGTGAGCTGTGATGCCAGGGCACTCTACCAAGGGTATCAAAGTGAGGGTCTATTTTTTTTTTAAAAAGTGTATTTTTCTTAATGGGTCTTAGAATCAGTTTACCCTTTAAACAAACGAATAAAACTCTTTGAATCTTTCTTAAGAATGCTTTGAGGCTCTGCGCCTGTGGCTCAAGCAGCTAAGGCGCCAGCCACATACACCTAAGGCGGCAGGTTCAAGTCCAGCCCGGGCCTGCCAAACAACAATAATGGCTGCAACCAAAAAATAGCTGGGCGTTGTGGTGGGCGCCTGTGGTCCCACCTACTTGGGAGGCTGAGGCAGGACACTCGCTTGAGCCCAGGAGTTGGAGGTTGCTGTGAGCAGTGAAGCCATAGCACTCTACCCAGGGGCTCAGCTTGAGGCTCTGTCTCGAAAAAAAAAAAAAAAAAAAAGAATGCTTTGAATTACAATTTCCAGTTTCAGCTTTACACTAAGAACTTCCAAATTCACATCTCCAGGCTGAGCCTCTTCCCTGCACCCCCAACTTAAGAAATCCACCTGCCCACTTGACCTTCACTAGTTGTCTAACAGGAACTAAGTCAACATGTCCAAAACAGAGCTCCTGGTCTTACCCACAAACTGTCTCCTGTCTTTCTCGGTTCAGTAAATGGAAACTTTGTCTTTCTAGTTATCAGGGCGAGAAACTTGGATTTGTCCTGTCCTGTCTTTTTTTGAGACAGAATTTCACCTGTTCACCCTTGGTAGAGTGCCGTGGTATCTTAGTTCATAGCAATCTCAAACTCTTGGGTTCAAGCGATTCTCTTGCTTCAGCCTCCCAGGTAGCTGGGACTACAGGAGACTGCCGCAGAGCCTGGCTAGTTTTTAGAGACAGGGTCTGGCTTTTGCCAGGCTGATCTCCAGCTCATGAGCTCAAGCAATCCACTCGCCTTGGCCTCCTGAGTGCTGGGATTACAAGCATGAGCCACTGCACCTGTTTCCTCTCCCACTCTTCTTCATTTGTCCATTGGCAGTGGATCCCATGGGCCCTGCCTTGGCGATGGATCCTCCTGTAACCCATCCTTCCTGCCCATCCTGGTCACTGCAACCTGCTGCCTGGGTGTCAGCAGTGGTCTCCAGGTCCTCCCTCAGTCAACCCCATAGCCGAGTGACCCTGAGCAGATATCACCTGCCCAGCATGTAACCAGTGGCTCCCATCCTAGAGGCCACAGAGCTCTCCATACTCCCCACAGCCTGCTCAGCAGCTCACCCCCTCTGTTCCAGCCACACTCTTGATGTTGCTCAAATGTGCAAAGCTGCAGCCACTGCAGAACTTTGTACTTATTGTTTGTTCTGCCTGGAGTGTCCCTGCTCCAAGATCTTTCTCCCTCACTTCCTTCAGGTCTCTGCCCCAGTGCCTCCTTATCACAGGGGCCATCCCTAACACCCAGCCCTCCTTGCACCCCTAACAATCCTTTATGGTTCTCCAAAGCATGGCTCCCCGTCAGGCTTAGTGAGGCCACCTGACCCTGTGCTATGGCCCCTCTCTGCCATCTTGCTTCCTGCAGAATGCTGCCTGAGGCAGTGCCTGGCAGTGGAGGTCAGAGATGGTACATGTTTGTTGAATGGGGACTGAATGACTGAGGGGCTCCTAACATGATGGCTCGTCCACTTTAAGTGTCCAGTTTCACTCTCAAGTCAGAGGCCTCTCCAGTCTAGCCCAGGCAAGTCCCCTTATATGTCCTCAGCTCACACCGAGAATCTGGAAGACACTTGGATTGGAGCCATTGGCTTCCTGTGAGGGTGGTGGCCCCTCAGAGAAGACCTATGGTTTCTCTGAGCAACTTCTAGAATTTTAAGGTAGAAGGCTGCTGGGCCATGCAGGAGCAAGCTTGACTCTGCAGAGGCTCAAAGTTTTGCTGGGGGGAGTGAGAGGGGAACAGAGATCAGTAAAATGTTTCATCCAAGTCAGGCCTTCTGTGGTTCATAAGCCTGGTGATCGGGTTTTCACCCTGTTGTGTGAGAGGTGCCTCCCTCAAACCTTGTTAGCTCGTCAGCGTCTGCCGTGGAAAAAAGTGCTCCTAACAGAATAAATGACGTTTAAAAAGAAAGGAAATTGTTACAGATCCAGAAAAACCTCAGAAACATATCAACAGTGTATGGAACTTGTCTGGATCCAGATTAGAACAAAAATAAACGTAAAAGGGCATTTAAGACAATTGGAAAAAAATCGAACATGGTCTGGATATTAGATGGTTTGGAGATTTTATTGACGTCATTGAGTTTGGTCATGACGAGTGTAGCTATTTTTTAATAATAAAAGTCCTCTCCATTAGCAATACATACAAAGTATTTATAGGCATGATGACGTGAGGTCTGGGATTTGTTTGACATCTTCCAGGAAAAAAAAAACAAAACTAGAGGGAATAGTTAAAACAAGAATAGCAAAAGGTTGGTGACTGATGGGCCGGGAGGACTCACTGTATGACTCTCTGTGTATTTTGTGTGTCTGAAAATTCCATCATAAGAAATTAGTAAAAAACGGAAAGGGCAAATACTCAAAAGGGGAATTTGATTTCTGTGAGAAAGAAATTTTCTTTCTCCCAGAAGGGAGAAATTTGGTTTTCCATATTCTTCAAATTAAATGTCTAAAAACCAGTGATTCTCAGCTTTTATGAATATTCTCCCTTTTGTGATCAAGATGTAATCACCAAGATGATAATGCACACTCTCAGCTCACAGCTCAGGGAGGGTCCGTCTCAACCTGTCCATCAAGATGTGAAGCATTCCTCTCCCTCCCAGAAAGTCCCCAGACCTTTCCTAGTCACTGCCCTGCCTCCCCGTTTGAATGGGTCCCTCTTGCCTGATCTTCATGTTTAGCATTTTCTACGTCATGAAAATGGAATCATATGCCATGTTGTCTTTTGGGTCCGGATTTTTTATTCGACATAATGTTTTGAGATTCATCCATGGTGTTACACATATGGGTAGTTCCTTTTTTTTCTGAGACAGAGCCTCAAGCTGTCCCCCTGGGTACAGTGCCGTGGCATCACAGCTCACAGCAACCTCCAACTCCTGGGCTCAAGTGAGTCTCCTGCCTCCACCTCCCAAGTAGCTGGGACTACAGGCGCCTGCCAGAACACCTGGCTATTTTTTGGTTGCAGCCATCATTGTTGTTTGGTGGACCTGGGCTGGATTCGAACCCGCCACCTTAGGTGTATGTGGCTGGTGCCTTAGCCACTTGAGCCACAGGAGCCAAGGAAGGTAGTTCCTTTCTATTGCTGAGGAGTGCTCCATTCTATGAATATACCACAGTTTCTGTATCTGTTTTCCTCTGGATTCATCCCCTTCTAAATAACAGTTTGGGGATATAATGCATACACCACACAATTCACCTGTTTGAAGTTGTTGAAACCACAGTGGGGTTTGGTCTATGTCTGGTTTCTCATCATACCAAGAAGCAATTATTAACACAATGAGGACCGGCAAGAAAGAAAGGAATTTTTAATAGAGAAACAGCTTGCCAGAAGAATGGGAGAAACTGCCTCAAGTCCAGTTAGACTAATGGAGATCACAGGGCTTTTTAAGGAGGGGCCACTGGCCCGGCTGGGCTTGTGGGCAGGTGGAGAGGAAGCCAAATCCTGGCATCAGGAAGGCTGTCCTGGGGCCTTCAGGATCTCAACTCCTTTGTCTTGTAGACAAAGTAGTTAGTCAAAGGAGAGGATTTTAAAAAACATACAGGGGTTCATGGAACAGGTTACAAAGAGTACAATAAAATGAATTTTAGTACATTCACAGAGCTGTGCGAATGTCACCACAGTCAATTCTAGAATATTTTCATCCCCCCTAAAGAATCCCTGTACCCATCAGTAGTTACTGCCCATTCCCCACCAACTCTCCCAGCCCCTGGCAACCAATCTACTTTCTGTCTCTATAGATTCACCTATTTGTGGCGTTGCATGTCAGTGCCATCGTATAACACGTGGCCTTTTGCGTCCGATTTCTTCCAATTAGCATCGTGTTTTCAATATTCCTCTATGTGTCAGGGTTTCATTTTATTACCAACTGGGGTCAGCTCACCCAGCTCAGTAAAGCCAGACGCTGAAGCTAAGAGTTGTAGAGGGAGAAAGAGGCATCTTTACTGCTGGGTTCCAGGCAAGGAGAACAAGAAGTTTACTGCTTGAGACCCCAGCTCCCCAGTGGCTCACAAGCTGGGGTTTCTAAAGGCAGGAGTACATGTTAGGCAGGTAAAATTGTAAATCAGTATATGGAGGTTACACATTGGCCTAGTCCCTATCCCAAAAGATGGGGTATCTTCAAGTGTGTGTGTGGGGCACATAGGTGGATTCAGAGATTCTTGGATTAGTGGGAAGGAATGTTAAGATGAGTAGGACAGATCCCTTGGGAGAAATTTAAATTAAAGAATAGAGGTCGTGGCTTGGCCCCTGTAGCTCAGAGGTTAGGACACCGGCCACATGCATCAGGGCTAGTGGGTTCGAACCTGGCCTGGGCCTGTTAAATAAACAAGAAAAGTAGCTGGGTGTGGTGGCGGGTGTCTGTAGTCCCAGCTACTTGGGAGGCTGAGGCAAGAGAATTGCTTAAGCCCAAGAGTTTGAGGTTGCTGTGAGCTGTGACAGCACTCTACCGAGAGCAACATAGTGGAACTCTGTCTCAAAAAAAAAAAAAAGAAAAAGAATGGAGGTCAGAGTTTAATTCTTCAGTTCCCTCTTATCTGTGTTTTCCATCTTGTGGAGGTTTCTGAAAAATAACTCAAGACCGTATGTTAAGATACAAGCTTTTAGGAATGTTATCAATAGGGAACAAAAACACCTCCTGACTCTGGCTGGCTTCAAGGGCCATTGTTATTCCCTGTCACTTTTCAAGGTTAGGGTCAGGTGCCCAGAACTTTTCCTGAAGGGACTCAAGATTTTCCTTGATTTCCATTTTTTGAGGACTCACCAGGCCTCTGGGGGGGCAGGGAGGGTCCCCTGCTTTGTCTCAAGTTTTTTTTATTGCCAAGTAATATTGCATTATACAGATATAGGTGCACTGCATTTTATTTAGCCATTCATCAGGCACTGGGCACTGGGATTGTTTCAGCTTTTTGGCCTTTATAAATAATGCTGCTATGAATAGATACATTTTATAGAAATTTAGGGACAAATGTTTGGGTATGTACCTAGGAGTGGAATTGCTATGATATGACAACTCTATCTTTAAGATTTTGAGAAACTGTCAAATTGTTTGCCAAAGTGGCATCATTTACATTCCCTGCAGCAGCAAAATTCTCATTTACGAGTAAATAAGTAGGCTGGGTGCAGTGGCTCACACCTGTAATCCTAGTGCTCTGGGAGGCCAAGGCAGGTGGATTGCCTGAGCTCAGGAGTTTGAGACCAACCTGAACCACAGTGAGACCCTGTCTCTATTAAAAATAGAAAAACTAGATGGGTATTGTGGTGGGCACCTATAGTCCCAGTTACTTGGGAGGCCAAAGCAAGAGGATTGCTTGAGCCCAGGAGTTTGAGCTATGAGGTGAGCTTGTGAGCTATGATGCTATGGCACTCAACCTGAGGGCAACAGAGTGAGACTCTGTCAAAAAAAAAAAAAAAGAGTAAATAAGTAGTGACATCTTATTTGTTATCTTTTTGTTGTTGTTTTTGAGACAGAGTCTCATTTTGTCACGCTGGGTAGAGTGCTGTGGCATCATAGTTCATTGCAACCTCAACTCTTTAGCTCAAGCGGTCCTCTTGTCTCAGCCTCCCAAGTAGCTGCCAAAACACCTAGGTATTTTTAAGAGATGGTGTCTCACCCTTGCTCAGGCTGATCTTGAACTCCTGAGCTCAAGCAATCTACCCACCTTGGCCTCCCAGAGTGCTAAGAGAGCCAAGGACCTCAGCCTATATTTATTATCTTGAGATAAAATGTATTGATGATGTAATCTTCATCATACCCATAACTAATAGAAAGTTCAATATAAACATTGAAGTATAATATAAAAGAGACATAAAAGAAACATAGTTGATGCGTTTGTTTGCCATCCACTGGCCTTCACAGGTGGATTAGGCGGGGTCTGGAGGCATCTCCTCCAAACAGGTCTGCTGAAGGCTCTAGCTCCAGCCACACCACTGGCACCTAGGGCAGCTGCCTAGGGGGGCATGTTTTGAAGGGAATCTCTTTCAACAGGACAGAAAATTTTTGGCCAGTTTGTTAAAAACATATTAAAACACGACCTTCCAGATGTCCTTGCACCCTTATATCACACACATGTACATACACAGTCACCGGCTTTTTGAGCTGCTACAGAGCAGGTCACTGTGCACCGGCTTTGCCCAGGCCTGGTGTCACTCACCAAGGCAACAGCAGTGAGGGCACAGTGTAGGCTCTCCAGGCCCCAGGTTCGCTATCCAGACTCGCTGTCCTGGCTGCCCCATTCCTTTGAACCTCAGGATGAAAATGGAAGGCAGGCACCCAACGGGCGGGGCTCGGAGATGAGGACCGGGCTGAGTGCCTGTGAAAGGGCCACTTCAACCTCCCCTCCATGCAGCCATTGTTGGGTCTGAAGGAAGGGGGCTGCTCTGAGGCTCTGAATGATCTCTAGTGCGGTACTAATGGATGTGCATTAGCGACGTCCTCTCCGGCTACCACGTCACTCTCTCTACCTCAACCCCTCCGGCTGGAGAACTCTGCCTTCTTCAGGAAAAGCCACAGTCAGTCATGCCCGAGGCCCAACAAAGGCACTTCCGCCACAGAAGGACCATTATGATCCCCACTGAGTCAGAACAGTGGCTGCTGCCACCTGTGCTCCGTCTGGAAAAACCAGGGTGGCAGGATGTCATCTAGGAGGGCCTGGTGCGGCTGTAATGTCCACAATATCTTTGGCCAAGACCCCATCTCCAGAAGTTCACCTGGATTGCACAGAAACAACCCCTCAGTTTGGAAAAGGGATCAAATAAGAGTGTGGTTCTGGGAGAACACCCGGGGCTCCACTCGGCAATGCACCCCGCACAAGCTTAGGGCAAAAGGACCTGACATTTCTAACGTAGGGCTGTGTATAGGCCCGTGCACTGGAGGGTTGCCCTGAGGCAGGCCCTGTGTGGAGGAGCAGATGCCAGGCTCTCTGAGCAGGGCCAGCCACCCTCAGCTGCCGGGAGCCCGCAGGTGGCTGCCTGCAGTGGGAGTGATGGATTAGTGGGGCCAGGTGTTGACTAATTGGCTTCCTCTGGGACTTAGAATGGGGAGAACAGAGAATAGGCTATCCCATGTGGGGAGACTTGAACAGATATTCAGAGAAGAACAGGATGTGAGAAGTGCCCAAAGGACACAGGGACAGGGCTTGGCTCCTCTGCTTGGAGGGCTCTGCTGTGCCCACTGGGTTCACATTCTGCAAGATGAGTTTCCTATCGCAGAGCTCAGTTTAGATCTGAGCTTAAATCACAGAATGTCAGCCTGGAAGGAGAGCTAGGGCTTGGACCAAGGCGGCCTCATCCCCCTCCACGGCATCTTCCTCCACTCTAAACTCTCCATTGGACCCTCCGGGGGCTGGAAACCAACTCCAGGGCCTCACTGGCCCTTCCCCACTTCTGCTCCGCAGCACCCAGACAGTCCAGACGGCTGGCCCACGCTGCTCCACTAAAGCGCACATTAGCGAATAAAAGCAGTCTCAAGGGTCTCTTCACGAGGCCCCTTTGGCTGTAATAAAGCAAATTAAAACCTCATTCAAAGGTCAATTGAAATCTCTTTCATCCTGGTTCTCTGCACAAATTGATTCTTGTTTGCCCTTGGGGTCAAACTAATGCCGAGGAAGTGGCCCAGCTGCTGCTGAGTGAGAGAAGCTCAGAGAAAGGGCTGCAGGTGGGCGGCTACTGCAGGGCTGAAGGGGTCAGAAGGACCCCCCTCCATTCCCTGAGCCATCTGGGGTACCAGGGACCCTCTCCTCTGCTGTGCTGTAGGGTTTAGGGCCCTTTTCTGCAGACCAGCTCCGTATCTGCCACCAAACCCCAGGAGGCCCCCCTCAGAGGAATCCTTAATTAGGGTTCCTACCATCACTTGTGAGGGCCAAGGGAAAGCTTCCTTTCCACTTCTGAAGGTTCACTGACAATGAATGATAATAGATTAATAGGAGAAAAAGGCATACAGATTTTAAAAATGTACATGGCATGAGAAATGGCCAGAGAAAGATTGCCCAATAACCTAATGAGGTCCAGATGCTTAAGACTTTATTTTTATTTTTATTTTTTTAGAGATGGGTGCCTTGCTATGTTGCCCAGGCTGGTCTTGAATGCTAGGCTTCAAGTGTGAGCCTCTTGCCTCAGCCTCTCAAAGTGCTGGGATTACAGATGTGAGCCACCTGCACCTGGCCTGAGATGCTTATCTACCCTTCTTCAAGGGGAAAGGGAGACGGGACAGCTAAAGGAAGTGATTTTCAGGGGGTAATAAGCCCAAAGAACAAAGGCCTAGACAGAATTCCCTGAAAGAAGTAGTGTGACGTGGGGGACAGAAAGTCTGTGAGAACAAAGCTTGTGTTATTATGCAGATGAGCCCACAGGTAATTTCTGGGAGCTGCACCCAGGAGCATAAGTGGACATCCAGACAGGTGCTGACTCCTGATGCCTTCTCTCCAGGTACCCAATCCTTTTTTCTTGGTTATTTGGTGAGATTACTGGGAGGGAGCCTAAGACTACCAGATTTCTCTTGGGAGACCAGGCAGACTTTGAAGCTTATTCCCCAAAGGAACTAAAGCTGCTTCTTTGGTCCCATGTTTTGGGGCATCATTTTCTGAGCCTCGGCACAGTCTTAACAGTAGTTAGGATTTCTTAAATGTTCTTGTGAGTCTTGAATGGGCGCACAAAAGGGCAGGGGCTGGGCCATTTCTCATTCAGACACGATGAAAGGAAGGGGTGCTGGGCACAGCAGCTCACGCCTATTCACCCAGTGCTTTGGGAGGCAGGAGGATTGTTTGAAGCCAGGAGTCCTAGACCAGCCTGGATGACATAGTGAGACCCCGATAGTCCCAGCTACTCAAGAGGCTGAAACAGGAGCATCACCTGAGTTCAGGAGTTTGAGTCTGCAGTGAGCTATGATGGCACCACAGCACTCCAGCCTGGGCAACAGAGTGAGAATTTGTCTCTAAAAAAAAATAATAAAAATATAAAAAATAGAAAGGGAGGGGGGAACCTCTTTCCTGTTTAGGCTCACAAATCTCACAGAGGAGGTCTGGAGAAGGTTTTAGAGAATCATGAGCTTCTACACACTGAGGCTTAAAAGGAGCTCCCTTCCTCATTGACTTCCTCCTTCCCTGGCTTTGCAAATATTTCCTGAGCACCAACTCACTACCATGCACCTTGCCAGGAACTTCCACACACCGGTTATGGGCGCTGTGTCCTTGCAGCCAGGGGAGCCACAGGCTCCTCTGGCCCCAAACAGCAGGAATAAAGGGCTCCCTCTGACTGAGGCTCTGGCTGGGCCCAAGGAACCCTGGGAAGGGCCAGGTGCTCTCAGGAGACAAGCACCCCCAGCTTATCCACAGAAACTACGGAAAGTGAGTGGAGAAGGACAGAGCTGGGATACTGCGCTCTGACCCTGAAGAGCTTGACCTGGTGCTTGTTCCAGCTCAGTCCTCTGTCCACCAAACCCAGACAGGAGCCTCATGCCCAAGTCTTCTCCAATGGAATTATAACAGAGGGGTCTGAAAAAGGGCAAAATATTTTGAGTTGTCTCTTTAAAACCCCTTACCCTTCCTGCCAAGGTTTGTAACAAGAGGGGCAGAGGCCTGTTCTTTGTTTTTTAGTATCTTAAACCACAAGAGATGACTCAACAGAATTATCCAGAGGTTACAATTGTCTTCACCAGAGATGCTATAGTTAAACAATAGCCCGAAGCTGAAAACCCTTTAAAAACTCTGTATTTCTGCTTAAAGGTACGATGATGGTTCTTTAAGGCAAGAGGCTACTATCCTCCTCATTTGCCAGCAAATTAATAGACTTCTCTTTCCTTTTCCTCAAACCACTTGTCCTCATTTGGGTGACAAGTACAGAATCTGTCATTATCAAAATGCCCCCCATTGCCCAGGCCAAGAGCAAGGCCACTGTCCTCGTCCCTCCTCACTGCACTCCCTGGTTTGGGCTCTCTGCCACCCACCCCTGTTGTTTTTCTTCTGACCTTTTGGCTTCCCCGGAAGGCCACTCTTGCACCTGCCTTTGTAACGCACTCACACCCTGGTGACATCTCATTTCCAATTAAATCCTCAAAGGTGAAAAGCCGGGATGATGAGAGCAGCCCTGGCCCTGCACCTGCAGCCACCTGGCATGATCGAGGCCAGGTGTAGGTGCATCACCCTGGCTCTAGGAAGCAGCACTCTCAGGGTCTCCAAATGAATTCATCAGCTACCTTTTCCAAAAGATCCTGCGTCTGCTCCTGTCTTTCCTCCTTCCCTCCCTTTCTCCCTCTTTTCCTTCCTCCTTTCCCACCAGCACTTCCTTAATATTAAGGATAGGGGCAGGTACTTGTGCGAGTTAACAGGGGCCCAGGCTGTGTTCTAAGAGGTCTGCATGGACCACATTAAATCCACATGACAGGCAGTGATCAAGCTGGGGTACAAAAATGAAAAGAAGCTTTGGAATCTCTGAAATACTTGTTAATGGAAAAGAGCCCAAACCCTGTATAACAGCTTTATTCTGAGCCAAGTATGAATGGCTATGGACTGAAATCATGCCCAAGAAGCCTTGAGCAAATGGTCTCATTGTGGTTGGGCCAAAGATTGGTCTTATACATTTCAGGGAGACAGGAATTCATATATAAAGTCATAAAAATCAATACATGGAAGCCACATGTTGGTTTAGCCCCCAAAGATGGAGGCTTATAGGTTATAGGTAGGTTTAAAGATTCTCGGATTTGCCATTGGTTAAAGAAATGCTGGCGAGAGTGTCCAACATTTTTTCTTGTCCACTGTGCATTGGAAGAGGGTTGTCTTGGGCCACACCCTAAATACACAAACACTAATGAAAGCTGACAGCAAAAAACAGGCCTGTGCATAATTTTCGTGATATGCAACATAGACCTTTAAGCAAAATAGTCCTTAAATATCACCACGGGGCTGCAGCTTGGACACCTCTGGAAGGCTTGGAATGTTTTCAGTTTTTAATAAGTTAAGAAGATCTGTTAATCAGAGACAAATCACTGGACATACACTCAGGTTAAGTGATTGGTTAAGTAAATTGAGGACCTATAGGTGTGGTTTAAGCTTTCTTATGCAGAGCTTTAGGATGTCGTTAAGGGGAGCCAGCATGAAGAGGCAGATCATACTTCTCGTAGTAGTCAGGGACTCAGCCTTAGGATATTTGGGGGATCCCCTTGGCCAAGAGGGGTTCCATTCAGTCTGCTGGGGGGCTTAAGATTTTTAGTTTACATAGCTAATTAAACCCACAGAATGTAAAAGGTGAGAAATAAAAAAGTAGAAATTTGGCTTGGCGCCTGTGGCTCAAGCGGCTAAGGCGCCAGCCACATACACCTAAGGTGGCGGGTTCGAATCCCCAGCCCAGACCCGCCAAACAACAATGATGGCTGCAACCAAAAAATGGCCAGGCATTGTGGCGGGTGCCTGTGGTCC
>CAUYTI010162824.1:0-44161 GCA_963575145.1 Galago senegalensis
GAAAGGGAAGGGAAGAGAAGGGAAAGGGAAAGGAAAAGGGAAAGGGAAAGGGAGGGGAGGGGAGGGGAGGGAAGGGAGAGGAGAAAGAAAGAGAGAGAGAAAGGAAGGAAGGAAGGAAGGAAGGAAGGAAGGAAGGAAGGAAGGGAGGGAGGGAGGGAGGGAGGGAGGGAGAGAGAGAGAGAAAGAAAGAGAGAGAGAGAGAAAGGAAGGAAGGAAGGAAGGAAGGAAGGAAAGAAAGAAAGAAAGAAAGAAAGAAAGAAAGAAAGAAAGAAAGAAAGAAAGAAAGAGAAAGAAAGAAAGAAAGAGGGGGGAGGGGGGAGGGAGAGAGAGAGAGAGAAAGGAAGGGAGGAAGGGAGGGAGAGAGAGAGAGAGAAAGAAAGAGAGAGAGAGGAAGGAAGGAAGGAAGGAAGGAAGGAAGGAAGGAAGGAAGAAAAGAAAGAAAGAAAGAAAGAAAGAAAGAAAGAAAGAAAGAAAGAAAGAAAGAAAGAAAGAAAGAAAGAAAGAAAGAAAAAAGGGCTCTACCACTTTGGATACTTTGCTTTAAGTTATATAATAGAATAGTAATACATAGTCCTAAACTGAGTGAAGTAGATTGTTAAGACATTGCAAACAGATGCAGGATGAACTTAGGTTGGTCTGCTTTTGTCTAGTTGTTATGTAGATGAATATTTCCAGTTGAACATTGGGAAGGTCATCTGGCAACAGGTTTTTACCAAGTCTGATATAATGACAATTTCAGCCTGGGAAAGGATTTTATAAAGAAAATCCCTCTGGCAATTGCAGCAACACCAGAAATAAATAAATAGGACATGATCAAACTAAAAAGCTTCTTCACTGAAATTACAGCTAAAGCAAACAGACAGCCTTCAGAATGGGAGAAGATGCTTGCTTGCTACAAATCTCACAAAGGGATGATAACTAGAATCTACAGAGAATTCAAAGTAATCAACAAGAAAGAGCAAACAATCCCATTTATGAGCCGGCAAGAGAATTGAATAGAACTTTCTCTGCAGAAGACAGACAAATGGTCAACAAACACATGTTTTTAATCCATTTTAAATCTTCCCATATCCTATGTGACTTTGAATAAAAGATAAGTCTTTTGGTTGTACCATTTGTAACTTTAAGCCAATTCCTTTTCATTTCAACAGACATTTCCTGACTTCTGATGTTTAAGGAACTGTGTTGACCTAATTGTTTGTTAAAATATTTCTCTACTAGACTATCACTCTTTCAGGAAAAGAAGTCTACGTCAATTCTTAATGTACACCTCAGGTTTTCACAGATCTAAGACATCTCATTAATGATTGTGAGAGGATTCTTCAGCCAAGTTCCCAGTCGCTCTCAGCCTGGTTTCAAAAATAAGTACATTTGTAATGGGTGCAAAACAAACTCCAGCACACAGTAAGGTGAAATTGCTATGAGACTATTGCTACATTCTTTATTTTTAGCCTTTCTATTGCTATGATTTTGGGGGTTTGGGGGGTTTTTTTGTTTGTTTGTTTGTTTGTTTTTGCAGTTTTTGGCTAGGGCTGGGTTTGAACACACCATCTCCAGTATATGGGGCCAGAACCTTACTCCTTTGAGTCACAGGCGCCACCCTATTGCTATGTATTTTAAAACAATATGAAATCACCAAATTTGACTTCAGTATCTGAACTTATTTATTAAATCAACACACATTCACATGTCACCACTCAGTACCAGTGCTGCAGGAAGGCCAGGCCCAATGGAGACAAAGAACATTCAAACACCATGTTTAAAAGAGGAAGGGCATCATTCCAGCCCGTGGAGTGATGGCAGACAAGAGCCCAAAAGGGCCACACTCCCTGACTGGCTCCATCTTTTCTTCTTTTTCTCCAGTCAAAAATTCTGGCCCATGGGTACCTTTCTCATTGGTCAGTTTGAATCAAGCTGGAGAAGCAGGCTTGGGCCTTTACAGAATTGTGGCTTTTATAGAAGGGCAAGCAAGCGTTAGTTTCCAGGTCCCAGGAGGTTATGTTTGTACAAATTCCTCAGAGCTGAGTCACTAAGGTGAGGACCTCACAGGTGTAACCTTGGGGTGGCCTTGAGATGACCTCTGTTCTCTTAGGCCTCACTTTTTCTATCCTATGCAGACACAACACACATCATAATGTGACTTGGCAGATTCTGAAATTGGGTGGTGGAAACACTGAAATTACAAAAGAGAAAGAAAAGGATAATTGTTTCAATTGCGTAATTATGAAAATCCTTCTGTGACAATGAACATAAAAGTTTCCTAGACCAAGGTAATCTGCCCCAAACCAGGCAGGCAGTCCTGAATTGAAGTACTCTATAATTACTACTTCCAACACAGGTCAAAACTTGTCCTTAATTTAAAGTTCCTCAACTAATGTCAAACATAAAGCTGAGATACTCAGCCAGCCTTGTCAACACTACCAACATTTGATTAAGTTATTTCAATGTTAAATATTTCCCATTCCAAAAACAATGGCAGTCAGTGGCCACACGCAAAATGGAAATGTCCAGGAAGATCGTGAGGGTGATTTAGGACATTTATTTGGGTAGCAAGAGCACAAATCGGCAGTTACTAACAAAATGCTTCTGTGAAATATACTGTTGATGTTTTGAAAATTCTTCCTTTAATCTCAGCTAATCATGCTATTCCAGGAAATAAAGAAAACTACAAGAAGTTTGAAGAAACAGAGAAATTTAGAAAACAAAGGGAAAAAATACATATATATAAAAGCACAGGTAACATTTAACATCTAGGAAAAATGCAAAGGTAGCTCGGGATGTTTTTTAATAATGCAACAAAAATTTAAAATAAACTTTGAGTTCAACGTCTGCAGGCAGGAGGGGAACTGCGGTGAATAAAGTGATAACAAAGAGATTCTGAGCCTTATTTCATAGAAGTAAATTTTAACATCACAAAATTCAAAATGAAGCCTCAAAGAGGTGTTGAACTTCGGGGACAGTGTTAGGGGGGCATTTCTCACTGACTCTGAAGACCAAGGGCAGTTTAAACCTTGATAAGCTGAACCCCTATATTCCTAAGGGTTAAAGGTTATCTCTCAGTTAACACCCAAGCTGACATGCTCACTGTAGACCAGGCTGTTCAAAGGAACCGTTTGATATTTTTCACAAAAAGGTCTGATGTTCCAAGTGATACCCTGGAGAAGGTTCCTCATGAAGCACCTGCAGAAGAGAGGAGATAAACCAGCAAAACTGGGCAGCACAGTGCTCAGTGGATTAAGTGTTACACTTACATAGACAACTGGCTTTGGAGAAATTCTAGAAATCATGTTTTGGTTTTTTAGAAGTAGTTTTAATAAAAATACACCAATTATGTAATTTAACATGTCAACCAATGCTTTAAACACAAGATAGCTCAAATCTGTTTCCTTTAAAATGAAACGTGGAAACCTATAGAATGGCATTTTCCCTGTACCTGGTGGTGCCAGCAGGCCAACTTCTCCACCTGCTACATGCACACGGAACATCTTCCCGCCAATTTTCATGTTTCTTGTCAGCACAGATTTATTCTTTCTGCCAGATTCCTCACAGACATAACTCATCTCCCCTCTAATCGCCTAAAACCAATGCTTGATCCCATTACTCTTAAACTGTGTTCCATTCAATGGCATGTTCTTTTACATTTTCACAAACATCTTATATTTTCTTGTGTTTGGAAACACATTGTTAACAATTTTTTTTAAATCAGCATTATATGTTCTTTAAAGTCAATTCTAATGGTTACTGAGTTGTGTTGAGAGAGGATACCCAAGAAGGGTGAGGTCCAGGAGAACAGGGCTTCTCAAGGAGACCACAGGGATATACCTGCAGGGTCCTCCCCATAGTGACTCAGCTCTTGGGAATTTTTAAACTTAACTTTGTGGAACTTGGAAATTTCTACTTCTGTGAAATCCTGTAATCACTGTGGGGGCTGGAATAGTACCTCCCTCTTGATTCAAACTGGCCAATGAGAAGGGTACCTATGGGTTGGAACTTTTTGACTGTGGATAAAAAGGGAAAGACCAAGCCATTTGGGAAGTGCAGCCATTTGGAATTCTTCTATGCCATAAGCTCCCAGCCGGTGAATAAAGCCCTTCCTCTTATAAACATGGTGTTTGGGTGCTCTTTCTCTCTGTTGGGCCTACAACATTTTTCGTTGCCTGACCAGGAAGCAAGATCACCCCTTGAAGAGAATACTCACCTGATAGTTGCTGCCAGTCCTCTGGACACCCACATGGAGGCCCCTGATCAGCCTGGGTGATGTGAACCACTGAGCTGCCAGGGAGGCAGTTTGGCCTCCCTGTGTGGACACTTTGACTGGGGGGAGAAAGGATCCTCTTGGTGGATCTTCAAGGAGTCAAAAACTGGGAGAAACTGACATGTAGGAACAGGTACCAACACAGGGAGATGTCTAAGGCAAGGTACAATCAATCTGGGGTTCCCACCCCATTTGGGTGGAAGAAGGAGCCTGATCAACTCCTTGGGCACTGGCAGGTGGGAGATGTGTGAAGGAAAGTATTGGGGCCCACTACAGTTTTAGTAGAAGAAGGAGACTGATCAACTCCTTGGTCGTTAGATGCCAGCAGGTCTGTTGAGAGGTGTATGAGAGTGTGTGGATGTGTTATGACTGAGAGGACTCTGAGGGTGGAGTTAGACCTCCCTTTATAGGGCCTAGGGAAGTGTTGGCCTCTATGGCTAAGTGGCAGCTCAAGTAGGAAATCAAGGCTGCCCAGGTTAAGAACTGGGTTGAAATTGTGTGCATGTGAGTGCTTGGAGAATGACTGAAATGAGTAACAATAGGTGGGGATTCACACACACCCTCATTCTGGAGGTGAAACACTGTTTGAATGGCCCCTTCTTCCCTGCTCCAACTTTGCTCCCTGGATTTTCTGAGAGAACCTGGAAGTTCCAGGTTTTCTGCTATCTATCTTGTCTTTGATGGCCATGTGGGACTTAGGAAAAAATCAAAAGACATTACAAAGGATGACTGTGTTGTGGTTTTGTTACTGGAATTTCTTCAGTGAGTCCTTGGTCTCAGGAATTTGAGAACTGAGCACACAGGCCACAGATCAGTGATAAAATGAGATTTTGTGGATGGAGGGCCATGCAGAGAGAGAGAAGAGCGCCAGAGAAACTGGCAGGAGGAAGAAAGCCCAAGTCAGAGGTTTTCTTCATGGGTCCTTTGTCTGGGGCAGCAGTTCTCAACCTGTATGTCGCAACCAATGAAAATACATCCTGCATAGCAGATATTTATATCACTAGTCATAACAGTAGCAAAATTACAGTTATGAAGTAGCAACAAAAATAATTTTATGATTGGGGTCACCACAACATGAGGAACTGTATTAAAGGGTCACAGCATTAGGAAGGTTGAGAACCACTGGTATAGGGGTAAATAATTGGCCCTAGGAGATATTTTGGCCAAGACTTGGTAGATGTAAAAATACCTTTACAAACTGAATGGGTGTTCTAGCAAATGGATGAATGCAGCCCCTCACCTTGGGCAAGGTTATTAGGTCTTTGCTGCGGTTTTTGTCTAGGGAGGGAATTAGGTTGTGTGCTCTCTACTCAGGGTGGAGCCATCCAAAATGTTATGGGCTGCTTTAATCATGACCTTGCGAGGGCCCAGAGGGTATGGCCTGCAACACATTCATGCCTGGAAATGGGAGTCTGATACCTGAACTCATCTGATCCTGAAGAAGAATGGGGGTTCCCTTTCCAGCCCTGAGTGAGAAAATCTAGTATCAATGTTATATCCCCTAAAATATCTTTCATTTGTAAAATGTAATAATTTGGTTGTTTAAATTGTTGGAAAAACTGAGTTTTTATCAAAGGATAAGATTCTTGCCTTTTAAAACTTCTAATTCTCAGTTTGGCTAAGTGAATGGTTGACTTCTTAGTGAACTGTGATCCTGTTTTGTGGGAAGTGGGTTTCTGAGAGTAAGAGAAATTAGACAGAAAGGAGAATGGCATTGTGCAAGGAAAGAAACTTGTGTGATAAGTTTTTTCCTGATACAGAATGGTTGTGTAAAAAAGTGAAAGGCAGAACAAAAATTAAAGAAAGTTTAGAATTTTTGTAAGTTGTCTGTGCAGGTTTAATGAAGCTCATAAAAGGAAATCTGTGAAGGAATTTACATGTGCCCCAGTTGACTTATTTCCTCTAAAATCTTTTGGCTTGTAATCTTGTTTAAACAAATGTTTTAAGCCTTTGATATTTGATAAAACTTCCAAAATCAAAACTCTAAATTTGGGGCGTGGTGCCTGTAGCACAGTGGTTGCAGTGCTGGCCACATGCACCAAGGGTTTGAACTCAGTCCAGGCCAACTAAACCACAAAAAAACACAATTCTAACTTTGGTATTTTCAAAATATTAAGACCACTGAAAACCTGATTAAAAAAATTAGACTTATTTGATTTATTAAAAATGTATAGGAAACATTGTCAAATATGAAATGGTGATTAATTTTGTGTGGGTTATGATTCTATGCATGTTCAAATATTATAAATCATTGGTCTTTCCTCACGTATAAAGCATCAGTCTGTCCTAACATATATTGTCAATAATAATTTTAATTCATCTAAAAAAAAGTGGGTTTTTTTTGTTTGTTTGTTTTTTAGGGGTTTTTTGTAATTGGCTGAGTCCAAAGTTTGTCCTAAAAAACAAAAAGAAATATTAAGAGAAGCTAATGAATTCTCTCAAATTCAAATTCCTGATGTCTTTGGAAATTGAGTATCTTCAGACTAAAAGCAGACTTTAGAACTTTCACTGGTAAGTTAACATGTCTATGAGTATTGCTAACCTAACTTCAAACAGAACAGAACTGGAACTTGGCTAGTTTGTTATGGTTTTTTGTTTGAAATATTGTTGATTCTGTGTTCTGCTTTCCAGAAGTCAAGAAAACCATTTTCTGGGTTGGTACCTATGGCTCAGTGAGTAGGAGGCTGGCCCCATATACCAAGGATGGTGGGTTCAAACCTGGCCCTGGCCAAACTGCAACAAAAACAGCTATACATTGTGGCAGGCACCTGTAGTCCCAGCTACTCTGGAGGCTGAAGCAAGAGAATCTCCTAAGCCCAAGAGTTGGAGCCCTGTGAGCTGTGATGTCACAGCACTCTACTGAGGCTTTGTCTCAAAAAAAAGACAGAAAGAAAGAAAGAAAATCATTTTCTGTCTTTTGAGCTATTTGTAGCTTTTCAAGCAAATGTATGTACTTATGAGCAGAATTTGAAACATGTATTTTTTCTCTTTCCTTGATTTCTCTGGAATTCGAAAGCCATTTGTAAGTATTCTTAATTTCTGACCATACAGTTATTTGTATAAGTTCAATAAAAATCTGTTTTGTTCTATAGGACATGATAAAGGCACTGGTTATTTTACCAAGGCTTTGACTGGCATAGCATTTCCAGAGATGTCCAGATTGCATTAAGGAATTAAGATTGACTTTATAAGGCTGATGAAAAAGCTCTCTGTTAAACTGGCCAGACACCCATGAGTAACATTTCCTGATCTGTGGTAATGAAGGTCACTTGCTTATTTGTCCGGGAATCCAAATGTGCTTGGGGACCTCAAGAGAAGAGGAATTTACCCAATGCATACAGGTGTCTAATGGCACAGATAAAACCTGGGCTCATGAAAGGCTTCCAAGTCTTAACCTGAGATTCCTTAAAAAAGGTTTCAGCAAAACCAATTTTAAGGGAAGGAGAACCCAGATTACCAATAATTACTCTTACTGAGCTTTATGCAAATAGTCAGATCCAGTATGCTGAAGATACAGTTTATTTTAGCAACTTAGTTGGCTCTGCTATAATTTGTCTTTAGTGGAAAGAGTAATCAGAGAGAGAGAGAGAGAAATGGTTTAAAAGGAGAAAAGAGGCTGTGGCCCACCTGTATTAAACCCCAGCCTTGTCTTTACTGTTAACTCATAAAACGAGACATAACTGTTTTTTACTAATCTGTTAAATGGAACTGAGACTGGCCAAAAAGTATAGAATTATATACAGTAGTTGTATTTGTTCTTAAGCCTTAAGACTCAACAAAGGTTGCCTGTTAGCTACACTGGAAAAATTTGTGCAGTATTAAATTTTATCTGTTGTGTCTATATAGATACTTCAGGAAAAATTAGAACCTAAAATGAGAATTTCCCAGAAAATTGTATAACTGTAACACTGAATCCTACTGTGCCTAATCCGTATACTCTGTTGAGTCTGCTGCCAACAGAAGCCAAATGGTTCACTTGCCTGGACTTAAAAGATGCCTTTTTCAGTATAAGGCTGGCTTTGGATAGCCAGAGGCTATTTTCTTTCCCATGGGAAAGACCAGACATGGGAACTATGATCCAGTACATGTGGACCAGGTTGCCAGAGGAGTTCAAAAACTCACCTACAATTCTTGGAGAAGTGCTGGTTCATGACCTCCAGAAATTCCCAGCTGAGAAATTGGATGTGTACTGCTCCAATATGTTGATGACCTCCTTTTAGGGCAGCACCCTGCCCTAGAGGACTGTGAACAAGACACGGACTGTCTTTGATGACATCTAGAGGTTATGTGGCTATAAAGGGTCTAAATGGAAGGCCCAGATTTTCCAGTGGCAAGTACATTATCTATGACTTACTATCCAGCAGGGAGAGAGGAATCTAGGCATGGAACGGAGGCAGGTCATTCATCACCTCCCCACCTCCACAAGCCGAAAGCAAGTTCGGAAATTCTTAGGCATGGTGAACTTCTGCTGCCTTTGAATTCCAAACTTTGCCATCTTGGCTAAGCCCTTGTATAAGACAACTAAAGGAGAGGTAGGAGAGCCCTTAGAATGGGGAAGTGAACAGGAACATGCCTTCTCCTAGCTAAAACTGAGGCTGATGACTGCACCGGCATTGGGGCTACCAGACTTGGCCAAGCTCTTCACTCTGTATGTCTCAAAGAGAGAAAATATGGCTATGTGTATGGTCACCCAGCTGGTTAAGTCCTGGCCAAGACCTGTAGCTGGATGGAGTGGCAAAAGGATGGCCAACACACTTACAGGCTCTAGCCACTACTGCTCTCCTTGTGCAAGAAGATGATAGGCTGACTCTGGGGCAGAATCTCAGAGCAAAAGTACCCCAATCTGTGGTCACTTTAATGGACACTAAGGGACAATTCTGGTTCACTAATACAAGATTAACTAAATACCAAAGCTTAATGTGTGGTAATCCAGGCATAACAATAGAAGTATGTAACACACCAAACCCAGCTATGCTCCTTCCAGTTAGTGGAAGAGAGACTGAGCATGACTGTACGGAAGTTATAGATAATGTGTATTCTAGCAGACCTGACTTGCATGACCAGCATTGGACAGATGCAGACTGGGACTTGTATGTAGATGGAAGCAGTTACATGACAATGCAAGGTGAGCAGTGGGCTGGGTATGCAGTAGTTGCCTTAACAGAGACTATAGAGGCTAAGCCCCTACCCAAAGGAACACTGGCTCAGAAGGCTGAGTTAATTGAGTCTAAGGCCTTGACTTAAGCCTTAGAACTAGATCAAGGGAAAAGTATGAATATCTACACAGACTCCAAGTATACTTTTCTAACTCTTCAAGTACACAGGGCATTGTACAAGGAAAAGAGACTATTAAATTCTGGGGGAAAGGACATTAAGTATCAGCAGGAGATACCTCAGTTGTAGAGGCAGTATGGAAACTCTGAAAGTTGGCAGTAACGCACTGTTGTGGACATCAATGAGATACTTCCACCATCACTAAAGGGAACACTAGGGTCAGTACTGAGGCAAAAAGGGCTGCATCCAAACCATACCAGGTGTCACGAGTGGCTTCCCTCATCCCATGGGTTCCAAATCTCTCACCTATCCACTCCCGGGAAGAAACGAAATAGTTGGCAGCAGAGAGGAGCCAGAAAACAGAGGAAGGATGGATAAAAATGCCAGATGGACTAGTAGCAGTCCCCCAGCTTCTAGAAGCCACCCTGGTGACAGGCGTCTTTGGTAAAGTTACTGGGTTGATCACTTTACATCTCCCACCTGGCATCCCTGGTCAAAACAGTCAGTCTACAGTGTCACCTGCAATCAGTTCAATGTACTCTAAGGACCGATGGTACCTCCAGGAATCTAGTCATAAGGAGCAACATCATTCAAGGACTTCCAGGTAGACTTTACTGAAATGCCCAGGTGTAGAGGGAAAAAGTACTTTCTGGTGATGACAGATACATACTTGAAATAGGTGAAATCCACCCCCATAGGGATATAAAGGACTTCTGAAATAATAAAAGTGTTGCCCAGAGAAATTGTCCCATGGTTTATGTTACTACTCTGGTTTAAATTTGACAATGGGCTCACCTTCGTAACAAAAATAGTGCAAATAATAGTTAAAGCTTTGAGTATCACCTGAAAACTATATGTAACTTATCAGCCTCAAAGCTTATAAATGGGTAAAATGCATAAAAAGGGCCATTAGAACAGGAATTGATAAACTCTGCCAGAAAGCAAAGCTTAATTGGAGACAGTCCTTGCCACTGATGTTGTTCGAAAAGACCTCCATCAATCCTCTGAAATGTAGCAGGGACTCCTAAGAAAGAACTGGAAGAGACTGAATTGAATAGACAAAAACCCTAGAAAGAGTAGCAAGGAAAATCTCACTTGGGTAATTAGCCATGTTCCATTTAGTCTTTTGTGTCTGTACATCCTTTCTCTCTGGAGGATCAAGGAAACCAAGTCTAGGTCCAGGATCAGAAGCTGGTCCCCCTCAAACCAAGGTAGAAAGGACTTTACACCATCATCCTGATGACACGTACAGCAGCAAAGGTAAAAGGAATCCTCACCTGGAGTCATCACAGCGGGTTGAGTAGAGCTTCACTGCCCCTTGAGAAGTAAAGGTAACTTATAAGAGAGTCAACATGCTCTGCTCACCACATACTGGGAGCTTGCTGGTCAATGCATGGCTGAAGCCTGAAACTCCTCTAGGGACTTGTCTTAATTGGACTTTGAACTTTGGGGAAAGAAGGGAAGGAATGTCACACAGGGAAAAGTAAAAACTCATATTTATATTAGCCTACCACCATGGTACCATTAATGCCTGGGTAGACAACCCAAGAGGAGTCACAATCCCTATGATCTAAGTGCTAAAAAGTGATTATTATCAGCATCTGCAGAAGCAAACTAATATTGAGACCTCAAATTAAAATATATTGGAGTCTCAAAAGGTGGGAATAAGAAAGGATACCCAAGAAGGGTGAGGTCTAGGAGAACAGATCTTCTCTTCTCAAGGAGACCACAAGGATACATCTGCAGGATCCTCCCCATTGTGACTCAACTCTTGGGAATTTTCAAACTTAACTATGTGGAACTTGGAAATTGTCCACTTCTGTGAAATCCTGTAATCCTGTGGGGGCTGGAATAGCATCATCTTTGCTTGATTCAAAATGGCCAATGAGAAGGGTACCTATCATTTGGAACTTTTTGACTGTGAATAAAAATGGAAAGACTAAGCTAGTCGAGAACAACAGCCATTTGGAATTCTTCTATGCCATAAGCTCCCAGCCAGGGAATAAAGTTCTTCCTCTTATAAACATAGTGTTTGGGTGCTCTTTCTCTCCATTGGGCCTTGTCTTCCTGCAACATTTCATGATCAAATTTTTTAGATCCCCCCAAAATTAGTGCTAAGTTTAAACAGAATTGATAGGTCAGGAACAAAAGAACCTCATGCAAACATATTACAGGCCATATTACAGGACGTCCCACTGTGTATATACTACAGGCTGCAGATGTCCCACTGTGTATATACTACAGGCCTGGATGTCCCACTGTGTATATGCTACAGGCTGGGGATGTCCCACTGTGTATATGCTACAGGCTGGGGATGTGTACATGTTACAGGTTGGGGATGTCCCACTGTGTATATGCTACAGGCTGGGGGTGTCCCACTGTGTATATGCTACAGGCTGGGGATGTCCCACTGTATATATGCTACAGGCTGGGGATGTGTATATCTTACAGGTTGGGGATGTCCCACTGTGTATATGCTACAGGCTGGGGATATCCCACTGTGTATATGCTACAGGCTGGGAATGTCCCTCTGTGTAAATGCTACAGGCTCTGGACGTCCCACCATGTATCTAGTTCTGAGTCTTCAGGTAAGGCCTTCACCCTGATGTTGATAACACAGAGCCAGGGAGACAACTAGGAGTTCAAAGAAATGTCAACTGTTCTCTCTGCTGTGATTTTTTTTTTTTTGAGACAGAGCTTCAAGCTGTCCCCCTGGGTAGAGTGCTGTGGCATCACAGCTCACAGCAACCTCCAACTCCTGGGCTCCAATGAGTCTCTTGCCTCTGCCTCCCAAGTAGCTGGGACCACAGGCACCCGCCACAACGCCCGGCTATTTCCTGGTTGCAGCCGTCATTGTTGTTTGGCAGGTCCGGGCTGGGGATTCGAACCCGCCACCTTAGGTGTACGTGGCTGGCGCCTTAGCTGGTTGAGCTATAGGCGCCGAGCCTCTGCTGTGATTTTTGAGAAGACCGAAAGCTACTCTGGAGGTCAGTGCCCCTTTCCAAATTATACAAAGACAAAATTAAAAAAGAAACTGGCTTCAAAACAATGGCAACTCTCCAATAAATAACTGAGCAGGTGGGCAAGCCGGTGGGAACCAGGGGTTTTTCATTTTTCTTGGCAAAACCATCCATCCTTACCACCTCTCCCTTTGAAAGCACCTTATGACTTGATCACAGAAGAATGTGCTGGACTGATCAGGGGGAGACCACACCAGAGGTTGCAGGCTGGTTTGTTGTGGTAAAATTTCCCATTTTCAGTGTGCAGTTCAGTGGCATTAAGCACATCCACCCTGCCATCAGCCACCTCCACCCACCTCCAGCACCTTTTCATCTGGCATAGCTGAAACCTCCCCTACAAGGTAATACTCTCCTTCTCCAGCCTCCACCACCCTTGCAACTGCCATTTCATTTTCTTTTTTTCTTTTCTTTTTCTTTTTTTTTTTTTTCTGAGACAGTCTCATTATGTCTTCCTAGGTAGAGTGCTGTGGCATCACAGCTCACAGCAACCTCAAACTCTCGGGCTTAAGAGATTCTGTTGCCTCAGCCTCCCCAAGTAGCTGGGACTGCAGGCACCTGCCACAATTCCCCACTATTTTTTTGTTGTTGTAGTTTTCATTGTTGTTTGGCAGGCCTGGGCTGGATTCGAACCCACCAGCTCTGGTGTATGTGGCTGGCGCCCTAGCCACTGAGCCACAGGCACAGAGCTGTGCCGTCCTGTTTTCTGTGTCTCTGCCTTGGACACCTCCAGCTCCTTCCCATGGATGAGTCAGACAGTGCCTGACCTTCCTCACTCAGGACAAAGTCTTCAAGGTTCCTCCATGCTGATGCGTGTGTTAGAGTCTCCTTTCTTAAGGCTGAATAATGTCCCGCTGTACGTACAGACCCCCAGATGGACGCTTGGGTGGCTTCCGTGATGTGGTTATTGTGGTAACACTCCCATGAACAGACCAGTGATTTTAAGACAGGAGACACCGGTTCTACATCTGTACCCCGCAGGTCACAGTATGAACCCAGAAACAGGAAATCACACACGTGCAAAAATATCCCAAAACACTTCTATTAAACCCTCCAATCCTGGGGACCCCAAGAGGGAAAAAGCAGAAGAAGAAAATACCCTACGTGGATAGAAATCTCAGTAAGGGTGACAAACGTAAGCTACAGAGAGAATGAAGCTGTATGTAGAATTCTGCTTTGGAAGTGTGAAGTTTCAGCCTGGCTGCACGTGCAAAGGTCGAGCCAGAAGGGGGGGCTTTTCCAGCCACCTGGGTGCCTGCTGCAGTGACAGTGCAGACAGAAGGGGAAGTGCCCGCTGTGCCAGGGGAGCTTGCTGTCCCGGGAGGACGAACTTCCTGCAGAGATGCTGGAAGGAATGGGATGGAGGTTGGGGGTGGTGGGGACCATTTGGCAGCAGAGGTAAAAGGCACATTAGGGAGGTTCCTTTCTGAGCAGTGCGGTCGAGTTCACCTGGGAAAATGAAAGAGATTGGCTTCTGTTGATAAGCGGAGACACTGGGCCCTGGATGAGGACAGTAGGGAGCACTAGGCAGAGCCCAGCAGGAGGAATGGGGCGGAGCTACCCAGCTGAGATCACCAGGAGGAGCCCACCAGGAGGAGGGGGGTGGGGCTACCGAGCCTCCCAGTGAGGTGTCCTGAAAGTGTTTGGAATTGCAGGTGATGTTCAACCCCTCTCTGGGATCTTGAGCAAAATATAGCACTGCAAAGGGTTAATTGCTAGCAAATAGCCTCAAGTTGACTGGGCATAGATTAGTTATCTCCCAATAGAATAGAGATTGACACTTTTTTTTGCAGTTTTTTTTTTTTGGAGGGGGGGGAGGGTGCCGGGCTGGTTTGAACCTGCCATCTCTGGTATATGGGGCTGGCGCCCTACTCATTTGAGCCACAGGCGCCGCCCCTAGAGACTGACTGACTTTTAAGAGAAAAGCTTTCATGTCTCAACACTTCCAGTTCTCCCATTGTGCCCCACAGGTAGCCGTCCTCACAGCTGTGCCCTGCAGCCTTACACAGTTGCCTCCCAGGAGCTAAAGGAACGGCGCCATTCTGGCAGCATTTACCTCTCTTCACGTGAGTCTCTCTGTCACCTATACCGAAATGTGCTGAATCCACCATGTTTTCCAGCATGAGGCGATTTTTTAAAACTACAGTTGTTAAAGTCATTCCTTTCAAATGTTCTCATTAAAAAGTCCAAGTTCCTGTGGCTCAGTGGGTAGGGCGCCGCCCCCTTATACAGAGGGTGGCAGGTTCAAACTCTGCCCCGGCCAAACTGCAACAAAAGAAAAAAAATAGCCGAGCGTGCGGCAGGCGCCTTGTAGTCCCAGCTACTCGGGAGGCTGAGTCAGGAGAATCACCTAAGCCCAAGAGCTGGAGGTTGCTGAGACCTGTCACGCCATGGCACTTTACCGAATGTGATAAAGTGAGACTCTGTCTTAAAAAAAAAAAAAAAAAAGTGTTTCTCATTTAATTAAGGGACAGCTCCTTTAATTTGTTGATCTCCAGTTTAATAAGCAAACCAAAAGGTACAGGATTTTTTTTTTTTTCAGATAGGTTTCTTGCTTTGAGGATACTGGTCGTGAAATATGCATGGTGGGAGAGGTTTCCAAGGAGGGCCCAGTCTGAATGCAGAATTCCACACTAAACATTGTAACTATCTAAGTCAGATACAAAGTAATTCAGGGGGCAAAAATAGGACATTGTAAACCACAGAGATTTTCCAGGTAGCCTTTTGGGGCAGATAAATCAATCCTAAAATCGTACCCTGGACTACAGGTTTGAGCTCTGGGTTGAAGACTTGGGCATTCTTTTTACCAAGTATGAGAAAACTGCAGCCCAGTTTTAAGTTAGAGAAGAAAAAGAACATAATTGCTTTGAGATGCTTTTTGGTCCAGCTGTATTTCAAAACCAACTCCATACTTAATGCTTACTCTTTTGTGAGCTCAGTCTTCACATCCTTGAGGGATTTTTTTTGTACAAAGCCATAAAAGTGATCATTACTTATTGCAAACACTAGACCAAGTCATATTTCTGTGGTTGATTTTTGCCTAGTTTTAAAACCAAACTCTATGGGAAGTTACTTTTCATTTGGGTTGTTGACTACTGATTCTCTTAGCTTGAACACTGAAATGTTTCTTGATCCAATTAAACCTTCCACTAAATTTTGTCAATGCCAATCATAGGATTGGGAGGAGTAGACTCTAATTGCAGCCACCCTCAACCTCAGGAAGCTTCTAAGAACTGCCTATGTCAGGGGCTCAGACTGCTAAATCTGAGTCCCTGTGTGAGGCTGGACATATGTCAGGTTTTGAGACTTCCTATACCTTGTTATTGTCCATTGGGGTGGAGGATCACTAATTTAGTAAATTTTCTTTTTATTAAATTTGAAGACAGTCTTATTAGGAAATTTAAAGCAAATGAATAAATAAATAAAATTTCAGTAACATAGGGAAATTTTGTGTTTGTTTACTTACTATTTAAGTTTACAAAATCTTTTAGATGTTAAGCACACACACAGAGGTGACCATAAAGTTCATGTGCAGTTTTTTAAATTTCACACTATTTTAAATTGCACACAAACTTTATGGCCACCCTGTATATTCTTTTTGAGAGAACCTGCTGAGAAGCCTTGACACCCCGGGTTATGCCCCAGTATCTGTACTCTGATCCCCAGACTTCATTTGCCACCCCCCTCACCAAGCCACAGTCAAGCTGCCCTAGTCAAGCTGAGCAGTGCAGATGCCCACACCCCCTATTAACACCATTCCTGTGACCCTTTGTGCCCACCAGCACTTTCAGGCCCTTCTAGGGTCTATCCACTCCCAAGCCTCATCCAAAGGTAAGATAAAGTCCCCCCACCCACCCAAGGCCTTCTGACCCAGCTGGAGCCCAAGTCCTTCCTCTCTCTGAGTTCCCCACATCTCCCTCAGAGCCCAAAGCAGCCTGTGCCCAACTCTGCTCAGATCCAGGGCCCCTTGCCGGCAGACTTGCACACTCTCTTCTCCCAATTCCTGCTGCTGTGTCTTCCTGCTCACGTAATTACTCCATGAAGAAGCAGCAGACACGTGAATGAGATCACGGGAGAGATCACTCAGAGCAGAACCTGGGTGAACGTGGCATCATCAGAAGTGCTAATGACGTTCCCTGACTACTCCTGAGCTTCCTGAAAACACAGGCATACATGGTCCCCAGCACCGTGCTTCATACCCAGTGCTTCTGAAATAATGGCTGGACTTCACAGAAACAAACCTTAGCCTGCACTCTTTGATTTGCCCTCTGAGGAAGCAAGAGCTTTGTTTTTATGTAGCTTTAAAGGACATTCTACAGACCCAGTAAGGTGCCCTTTCTCTTCCGTCCCCTTCCACCCCTTGGCCTCACTGTTACTTATGCTCCTTTATCAGCTGTGTCAGTGGCTCCAGCCCGGCTGGGAATCAGTTTTACTTTCAGATATTTTTAAGAATACAGAGGGTGGGCTCTACTGCTCCAAATCACACTCTCTAGGGCTACAGCCTACCAGCAGGGTTTACCAAGTCCAGACTTCACATTCATTACTGAGGACTGAAGGATGGACAGCACACAGCTGGCCCTTGCTCCCAGGGTTTAGAGGTAATGGCGGTGCATGCAAATAAACAGGTCAGTGCAGCCCCTGAGTCTGTGAGCACTTAAAAGGGTTGTCCCGTCCAGAGGGGCAAGTGAGGGATGGGTGATCTTAGAAACCTTCCTGGGGGAGATGGGGTCTTGGTGGGATCCTATCTACCCAGAGGACATCAAAGGGGAAGAGAGCCCAGTGGGGACAGAAGGGTCACCATGTCCTGTAACCGTGGGTTAACGATGACGCCAGTGCACATCTACACAAAGTTTTTAAGCAAAGGAGGGGCCAATGGAGCCCTGAGTTTTACAAATACTGTTTTGGCTACACTATGGTGAGTGAGTGAAAACCTACTCACCTTCAGGAAGAAGGTGTAATAAACCTTTGAAGTGCTTCAGGCAAGAGATGATCTCTCTTAGAAGAACATTTTAGCACAGAGATGCTAATCCAGGCTACAGAAGGGGGTGGAATTGTCCTGGGAGGGTGCACACTGTCACCAGACGAGGACCTGGTGACACCTAAGTGTCAAAAATATGACACTTAGGGCAGCGCCTGTGGCTCAAAGGAGTAAGGCGCCAGCCCCATATGCCGGAGGTGGCGGGTACAAACCCAGCCCCAGCCAAAAAACCACAAAAAAAATGACACTTAGGGAATGGGGAGAAGGGTCCCCCAAAAGGGCAGGTGGAAAATGAACCCTAACAAAAACAGCATCATAGAATCTCAAATACTGCCTTGGAATGATGCCAACAGGGGCAAGAGTGATCAGCAAAGGAAGAAGGCAAATTCCATGTTTTCAGTCGTGCTTTTTCTTTTATTCACACATAAAGAACTTCTAAAACATGATTTCCGTTTTTGTGAGGAGGTTAATCTAATCAGTCTGTATTGCACAGGCCTCATGTTCAACCCTGTTCAGACCCTCAGGTACACACACAGGTCTCAGCATACACAGAATACATTCTACAAATCAGCAGTCAACATATCCTCAAAAGTCCCTTTCAGTTCTAAAATTCTGTGCCTGAATAGGCTGAACTGAGTGAATGAGTCATATGTCTGGTAATACGTTGTTGGGAGGCGCAACTCAAGGCACAGATGTGAGCTGGGGCAGAGCGGAGACAGTCACGTGGGTTGCTGGCAAGTGGGGGGGGGGGAGCTTCCTGCTGAAGTTGGTGGATTATAATGAATAAGGGGCAGACAATGACCCTCCTAAAAGGTACCCAGGGAAAACCAACCCTGTCCTATGAGAAGACTTGGCTCAGGGTCTCTCCTACCTTTCTGTGCCAAATGCCATTTCCAACACTGGGAACAGCTCCTGAGCGACAGCGACACCCTCTCCTCACTTCCGGGAGGCTGAGCAGCCTCCACCACCTGCTGTGTTGGTTTTATCACAAAGCCAACAGCACCAAACACATTTGCTCTTTGTGAGCCCAGAACATAACGTTGCAGGACCTAGAAAGTCACGGATACAACAGTGAGTCACACCCGAATGCAAATAATTTTTTAGAGACCCAAAGAACCTCAGAAACTGTGTTTACAAATACCCATGCTTTGGGTACAACTTTGGAAAAGATGCTTGTATTCCAAGTCTCTGTACTGAAATTCTAGTTAAAATGTAACTTTTAAAGAATGGCAATGTTCCAAAGACCCACAAAAAGCAAGAGGAGAAATCTGGGCCTCCTCTGAAATACTGATCAAGCATTTGGTAAAAGACGCCCAGAGTTGTAATAATATGGTTACAGGTAAGGCAGTTGGGGAAACTGGACAGAAGCTAAGCCTTGATCACTGGTCATAAAGCCTGAAACACCACTAGCTACAAGGTGGCCGCCATCAAATCACCAAGCAATTAACAGGTTTGCAGAATGCGGTGAGACACTGAACTAGCAAAGCAAATACCCCCAGGACCTATTCACCTGTGACCTCAGCGCAGTCCCGGGAGAGCTCATTTGCATAATCCTGGGCAATAAGCCAGTTAGGATGAGGAGTCGCCTCCAAACTGCAGGAAGAAGCAGAAATTGCTTGTGCTTCAGATAGCAGGTGCTAAGAATGAAAGAGGTTACAACCTGCTAATTATCCTGATTACTTCATCTGGAAGTTGTTGGGGGTTTTTTTCCCCTAGGTGATTTTTTCTTTTTTACAGCTACTTGAAGACCTGAGCTGCTGGCGGCTCTCTTTGTCCTGTAGGGAGCACTAATATTTCACACAGTGGGTGAGTGGTTGAACGGTGAGGGCCGACCTGCTCCTCCCTGCAAATCTCCACTGCTGCCCCAGAGACACCTGCTGCACTCCTGACTTCACGTTCAAGAATGAGAGATAAACTCACTGGATTTTAGAAATAAAGGCCAAATGCCTTTCTCACTAGCTATAATGAACTTTCATGATCCCTTCAACATCCAGAATCATGATGTGTCTACCTTCATGTAAAATGCTGTAGAAAGAACACATTTGTTTTTCTCCAAAACTCTATGGCTGACATTTTTGGGTCCTGTAATTTTATCAGGAAGAACATTGCAAATAGATACTAAAGATCTTCAACATCTCCTCCCTTTAACTCCTGAAAATTCCCTTTTAAGAAAGAAAAAATAAGTAAAACAGGAGAGGCTGAGTCAGAAGGTCAGTCAGGGAGAGGCCGGGTGACCAGGAATGGGGCTCTGGGACCCACCCACTTACCTGGACCTGAACCAGCTGTACTTTACATTCATTCTGCACTAAATGTGTACATGTGTTTTTGCCTTGTATTTGTAACCTCTCCATCATCGCCCAGCTCCAGTGCTCATTCTGTGACCCTGAGAGCCAAGAACAGGGAAATATCTTCATTCCAGCCAGAGCTGACTCTTCCTGGGGACCTCCCACCCAAGGTCTTGAGATGACGGTGCTTACTGCACGTCTCTCCTCAAACCCACGCTTGAGCTCCTCACCTTGGTCTGGGTCCTAAGCTGCATTCCAAACCCAAGGATAGAGGCTGGTGAGTCCCCCAAATCATGATGGGGAGGTTACTTGCAAAAAGAATTCTGGTTGTTCGTCCTTCTACAAGAACATCTATGGGGTTCTGCAGGCATTCGAATTGGGTCAGGTGCAAGGGCTGGACAAGGCCACAGGCAGAGCCAGCCCCAGCCCACCATGCCCGAGACTCACACCGCCAAGTGAGACCGTGGCATCCACCTTTCTCTGGGAGCCCGGGGCACAGTTCTGAGTTTTCTGCATCCTGACAGCAAACCTGGGGAAGAGCCAGGCTCTGTCAAAGGAAAACCATCGACTCCCTCCTAAGAGGAAGGTCACATTCTCCTGTTCTGTAAATCACCCATATTGCAGGGGCTGGCTGGGGTCATCCTCCACCCTCCATGCTTCCGTCTCACTGCAGCGCTCTGCCCCCTCTGCCCAGGGTGCAGCCCCCCGCACGGCTCAAAGCAGTGTTAGATGGCGACACTCAGTGGGCTGCTGGTTTCACTGGCAGCCCTGTAGTGTGAAGAGTCAGAAACAGCCTGACCACAGAACAGCTCTGGGGAGCGGCCACTTTCCTGGGGTTTTAGGTGAACCAGAGCTGGTGTCAAGGGCGTGGTGACCTTGGGCATATTTTCCAACTCTCCTAAGCCTGTGGGTGGGCATAGGGGGATCAAGGTGTCGTGTGTGGTGTGCTCACAGTGTCAGAAAATTCTCAGTCACAGGAAAGCTATGGCACCTATTTATTTTTACTGTATTTCGACCTCCTGCTGTAATGACAGTACCCTGGAGGTCTGCATTAATATTTACAGATGATCTAGATGTGCTCACTGAGATGAAATGGTTTACAGCTTTCCACATGGAGCAGTTTTCTGCCTGGAGCTGGAGTTTGGGGAGCAGCTAACGGGCCAAACTTCAGTTGCTGCTTCCATAGTTAACAAGCAGCGTTTTATCTGCATTGGGAGTTTGTTTTCTGTGTGTGTATTTTTCTTACCTCTGGTTGGTTGTTTGTTTTTCTTGACTCACTGTTTGGGGAAACTTTAGGAGGAAAACAAAATGCAAAATGAGCAATTACGGGGGTGGAGGGGGGAGCTAAGTGGTATCCGGGACAATGACTGTCGGTGTGGAAAATAAGACCTGCACATTCATGGTCTCATTTACACCCTGAGGATGGGCGTGTCATCTGCCTCACCAGACTCAGCCTCTCCCAAAGAGTCCCTCAGATGGCCGAGGGGCCCTGTGGCAAGTTCATCTTTGTAGCAGTGACACTTATCACCAGGGCCCTTTAGAGAGGCTTTGAACCACCTTCACTGAAATTACAAATACGATGATCTTGTGATTTTAATTAGTACAAAAATAACCCATTCAGTTAACAAGAAAGAAATTGATTTCACCACTGTTTTTTAAATTGATCAGGTACATGTGAAAAAACAGCACAGTGAGGTCACTAACCATCAAAGCCAACACAGTGAGGTCTCTAACCATCAAAAGCCAGCACAGTGAGGTCACTAACCATCAAAAGTCAGCATAGTGAAGTCAGTAGCCATCAAAGCCAACACAGTGAGGTCACTAACCATGGAGAAAAATGGTACCCAGTATGGCATTGGGCCTGTGAAGGGGCTTAATAAATGTTATCTGATGCTGATGCTGGTAAGAGTAACACTTCATAAGGCAGAGAAAACAGCACTGAGCCAGCATTGTCATTTGATTTCCTGGTGGAAATCTGCTCTTTCTGTCCTCCTAGAAACTCAGAATAGAGCTGAGACACTTCGGATTCAAAAGGCAACGAAAGATGTCAGAGCCGGTGCCTGACACATCTCATTAGTTTTTGCAAAATATAGCAAGAAAGAGATCATAAACCTGGATATTATTACTGAGCTCATGAGTAGAGTCCCAGGCAACTGCAGAGAACCCTGGCACAGGTCGCCCCTGCCAGGGAGACTCGTGGAGGAGGGACTCAGCACACGAGGAGGCAGTTCTCATCCATGTGAACAAGAAAGCACCCAGAGCAGGGCACAGCCCTCAGATCTGAGTCTGTTTCCTGCACCAAGCATATCTCTGGGCTGGAAGTTAGGGACACCTTGAGCTCTGTCACCTCCATTGTGACTTTTGTAACAGTCAAGTGCAAAATGAAAGTGGCCCCATTCAATTGTGCCCCAGCCCACTGCTCTGTCCATCTGGAAATGCCAGTGGTCACAGGAGGCTTCTCACACAGGACAACTGCCCATGTAGGCTACCTCTGCCCAGGAGAAGGCAGGGCCATTGGCACAGTCCCTGATGTGCTGGCTGGTATCCTAAAAGAGGAAAAGGCTGATCCCAATTTTAAACAGGCTCTAACCTGCCCTTGACCACATTAAAAACCTGCAATGCTCCTTGTTTGGGTGAATCACAGAAATGCTGAACCTGAAATATTACTGGCCCACTGATTTTGGAAATGTTAACTGGTTTTGCATAGGTGGGCTTCGAACAGTTGTGTGTAAACCAAGTTTCTGGCTTTTCAAAGTACTTAGATCATACCACTTCCTCTCTGATCTTTGTTTGAGTATCTGTGGGGGTTGTGGAAAGGGAAACCAGCACAGAAGAACGTGCCTGCACTCTCCACAGATCCCTGCCATGCCTGTTGGCAGATCTTTACACCATTTGTAGTCGAGCCTACTCCTTCCCAGAGTTCCGGGCCCTCACTCTGGTTCTAGCCTTCGTCAGGCTGCAAGGGCAACTTCACATAGTAGGTCTCTGCTGAGCTGCTGAGAAGGAGCCACCCTAACCCAAAGCCAGCACAACAAATGCTCCCAGCCGCCCCCGCTAGGCAGCACCACCACTTTCATGACAAAAGCCAGCGTTTTTATTCTGCAAACAACTAATGCCTCCGTGGCCACCTTCTTGCCATTTTCACGTTTACAGCGACCCACAAGCCCACGAAATGGCACGAACCAGAAAGTGAGGTTTCCCTCCTCAGATTAAAAAAAATAAATGTGTGTGTGTTGAGTTTTTCTACAATATGTACATAAGCCACATCTCAGCTGCATTCTGTTTCTGTAGGAGGTTGAGGTTGTGCACAATTAAATGTTAAAATCTGCACTGATAGTTCTCTTACTGAGAACCGAGGGTAGAGATGGCACATCAGACAAAAGTCTCTGTCTACATCAGGGAATTAGAAACCCCCGCGCCCTGTAGCATCAGCCGCAAACTAGGTATAGATTCTTCCAGAAGAGCGTTTTCCTTTTTTAATTAATTTAAGAAAGCGAGTAGAAAATTTTTAGTTGAAATATAAATTTTTAGAGATGTAAGCCCACAACTAATAATGAATGACCCTCAGAAAGGTCCCACTGAGCCCCAGACTTCACGCCACCGTTCCCATTAAAGGCCACGTAGCTGGAGCACAAAAGGGCTTTAGAAACAGACTCCTAAATCCCCACTGGACACACTTAGAGGCTTCCCCTGTAATGCCATAGCCAAAATTTCAAAACACACCCAGATATATGAAAACACACACTACACACGCCTATCTTGCCAGAATGGACATCTGCTTTGTCTGCCTTGGGGAAAGATCTTGCACTAGAAAATGCAGAAGGAAAGAATTACAGCAAAACATATAACTCCTGGTTTTTACTGTCACCATAAGGCCTGATACATCACAAATCTTGGAGCTTTGGACACAGTGATGTCCCTAGCGCTGGAGCATGCCAACCTCACAGCACCTGCCCCTTACATCAGACATGTGGATCTTTTGCTGCTAAAGAATGATGACTTAATGCCCCAGGGCAAGAACTTTACCAAACCTCTGGCATTTGCTTCACCTCAAAATCTAGGCCTTAATGCAGCCTTTAAAATTTTGTGTTGAATTGTCAAGCAAAGCTAGGTACGTGGGAATATGGAGGTCACCTTGAAGCCATGTGCCCTGCAAAGGCCAAGTTCATCTTGTGGTTGTAGCAGAGGAGGAAACTGAAGCAGCATCTCTGCCAATTGACAGGACCTCATGTGAGTTTAGGGTATTTCCTTCAATATCATGCAAAGTAACTGGCCACTGCAACACTCTCAACAGCGTAAAATTTCATGAACCTGCAGCCTTGCTGGGAGCAGCGTGGTGCCAGACACCACTGCCTCCGTCCAATCCCATCAGCCCTCTGTGGAAGCTGAGAGACTGTTAGCATCCAACTGCTGAAATACGCATGCCAAGAAAATCTCTGACCCGAAGGATGGCCTGACCCAGGACGAGCCCTGTCCGTGCTTCTCATCCTGTTTTGGTTGTGTTGTTCAAGGAGAAAGAATCAGGTGCTGTTTTTGACATGTTTTTCTGCACCAGACCACACTGATTAATAGTAACAACAGCGACATTAATGGAACCCATCTACAAAATGCTCTGCTCAGTCCTTCAGATTCTTTATCTAGTAAATCCTGACAATAATCTCGCGAGTTGGGTCACATTAGTGTCCCAGTATTGCACAAAGTAAAGGAAGGTTTAAAGACATCTCCTTCCCAAAGAGACACAGCTCGTGAGTAATAGAACTGGGATTTAAAACTAGCCAAGACCCCCCTCCCCTGCTCTTAATAGGGCTGTGTACATTGGATTCTTTTTCTTCCAGCAGGGTAGGGGGGAGAGGGGATGGATGGGTGGAGGGACGGTGATTGGAGGGATCACCTCTATGGTTTATCTTACAAGGGTACAAGTGAATCTTTCTAAAAGTAGAATATAAGCATCTTAACACAATAAGAAAATGACATGAAGGCTATGTTAACCAGTTTGATGAAAATATCTCAAATTGTATATGAAAACACCACACTGTGCCCCACGATTGCATTAATGTACACAGCTATCATTTAATAAAAAAAAAAAAAGAAAGAAAGAAAACAAATCAAGAGCTGCCCCATCAGGAAAAGTTCTGGGAATCAGGAGACAAATCTGGACCCTGCGGGTGATTAGTCAGGACAAGGGAGGTTTTGACCCATCTACTTTTGAAAAAGTTCTCTCAAGAGAAAAAGGAGGGAAAGTTAATCTGTTTCTAAAAACAAATTCTGTTTTTTTTAAGAAAAGTGTATCTGAAAACAATTGGACAAGAAGGAGGGAACCCACTCAGGAAGGACCATCTCTGGCAAGTCCCAGTCCAAGCTGACAGCAGTAATTGCCAGTTAGCTTCTACACTTTTTAAAAAAAGTTGTCTCATCTTTCAGTCAAGATAAGATGCAGCTCAACCGGGAAGCAGAACTGGTTTCTGAAACTAGAATTTTCCTTCTGTCTACAGTTTGAATTCTTTAGACATGTTGAATGAAAAAGAAAAATTCTTCTAAAAGTTGTCTCAGAAAAAAGCAACTTCAAATGGAAACCTGGAAGTGTGTTATTTTTCTTATTAGCTTAGACAAGACAAAGGCACAGCTCCTGCCAAGCATGTGCTTCAAAGCTAAAAAACAGAGGAAAAGATGTGAGATGGACTAAACTGGAAGAGTCTTGTGGAGTTCTGGGATTATTCATAAATCCTACCCTCACTGGGAAAATAAGCCCGGGAGCACTCTGGTCCCGCTAGCCCCAACCTGCGAGAGAAAAGCCGGGTCTCCCCCATTAGTGTTGTGAACTAGCCACGTTCAAGGTCAGAGGCCACCTCTCAGTCTTGGAACCTGCTTCTGAGCAAAACTAAAGTCTAGCTTTACTTGAAACTGCCTCATTTTATTTCAAGTTTCAAGATACAGTCACCAAGATATTTTCTGGGAAATGTGAGCCATTTTTATTTGTAAGTTGCATCTAAATATTCTTATGTGATAGCTATGACCACAATTTAAGAAAAATGATAACATGCAGCTTTCAGAGTGCTTTACCTTTGAGGATACTTATATTATAGTATCGCAGATTCTGTGCGATCGGCAATGTGGAAATATAAGAAAAGATGCCTGTCAGGGCTTCCTTACCAAGTATCAGGATTGTCTGCAGAGACACTCGAAGGCCGAGACTCCACTCCAAACCCTCTTCCCGGGAGTTTCTATTCCTTTTCAAATGTCTACAGCCGCTCCCAACCCTTCAAGGGCTGGTCAGCACGAACACCTTCAGGAGCTTCAGAGTGATTTCTGACAAGGGCCTAATTTGAAAAAGAAACAGTTGGAATGAGAATTAATGTACTTTGACTTTTTCTATTTGGCTTAATTCTCAGAAATATGTACTCAACATGTGACTTGTAAAATGTAAAAGCAGCATTCAGAATGCCTAAAATTGCCCCCTATACGTGGTTCTGGTTAATGCCAAACAACGTGGGAGGCCAGTCACAGTGACAGACTCCAGGTTTGCTCTCTCATCCTCCCCAGGACCCTGGTGTTTAACTCTGGCTGCTAACGTTTTGATAAGAGCACCCCTTCTCCTTCTTTGAATCTTTTACTTTTTTTGTTTTTGCTTTTCAGAGACAGGGTCTCGCTGCCTCCAGCTAGAGCACAGCGGCTATCTGTTCACAGGCCCAATCTTACTCACTGCAGCCCTGCCCTGAACTCCTGACCTCAGCTGAGCTCCCACCCTAACCTCCCAAGTAGCAGGGACTATAGCACATGCCACTGCACTCAGCTTTCAAATCCTCATTTTCTAAGGAAAGTATTAAATTCTGCAGTTGAATCATTCTTGCTAAATAGTAAATCATTAAGTAGATTTGAGTCTAATCCTTTGCCTTTATGTTGAGATGCAGAACAGGAAAAGTTTCGTTCCTGGGGCACAAAATAATTCTATTTTAAACAAACTAAAGTACTCCCCGTCTCTCTCTCCCCCTCTTCTCTCTCCTTCTCTCTCTCCTTCTCATTCTTTCCTTCTCTCTCTCTCCCTCCCCCCTACCCGCTCCACACCCTCACCCCCAAACACCTGCTACCCCAGGTGGTCTATGTGTCCAGAGCAGCAGCCCCTCTTGGGAGCAGGTAAGCTGGAAATGCCAACTCCAAGCTCTATCTGGACTTACCAAGTCAGAACACATATTAAGATAAGGTCTGCAGAGGATTTTCACGAGCATAGCAGTTGAAGAAGCACCGCTGTAGATCACATAGCCCTTCACTATTTGTCCTGAGCTGCCCATAATCTACAAACCAAAGGGAGCAGCAGTGGAAACCCTGGACCACAGGCCACTGAGGATGAGCACTGACCTGGTGCTGACCCAGCACACTCCGCTTCCTGGGGCTGAACCAGACATTGGCTCAGAGCTCTGCTAAGTCACAGGACCACAAACTCTGAGACTTTTTAGCTCTCCTTTTTTAGCCACAAGTGTAGTTGTAAGAGGCAGAGAGTCAGGAAATGACCAGCTGGGCCTTGGAAGCACCTGATATGTGTGGGAATATTTCCCTTTGCTGCAGGCACAAGTTTTCATATTCAGCACAGGGGAGTGTACACGGGGCATTGTTTAACCCTTTATTAAATTCACAGTTATGATTCTTCCCTGTACATTTCCACATAAAATAGCACCAAGGAGGCCTGTGTCAAGAAGGAGGACAAGTCCAGCAGAGGACAGCGGCAGCTGCCCCATAACCCCAGGTTCCCCAGGCCAGGCCCAGCCCCTTGGCTGTCTGGGGGGCTCCGGACTGGCTGAGAATGAAATTCAAGCTGACACTGAAAGGATGTTAATATCTGTGGTAGCAGATGCCACAATTTCACCTTATGAAAAGAAAGGACATGATGTCTGATTTGTTTTTCAAATAAAGGGCAATCAGGCTGAAAGAGATTTTGCAAGTCCAGAGCAAAAAGAAACTTAATCAAAGGCACATATCCGATAGCTTTCTTCATCTGGAATTAAACTCTTCATAGCCTGATAGGAAACATCCAATCCAATCCCCGTAGCGCAGGTCCGCCATGCACCTGCTCAGAGGTAAGTGGCAGGTGGAGGCCAGTGTGGCTAGAGAAGTGTGAGGGGTGGACCCAAGGGTACCCTGCCAGGCCAGCAGGACCACGCCCTCCAGGTCCCCACTCAGCCCTGCTTCTAGCCCACGTTCTACCCAGACAGGCAGAACAGGTCCTCGACCTGCTGGGAGACTCTGGGCACAGCCCCTGCAAGCGTTTACCCACCTCAGCCTCCCTACCTAAAAAATGGGCACAACAGGCCTTCACTACACTCGCCTCGCAGGGTTTTTCAAGTTTTGGTTTTTGTTATCAAATGAGGCAAGGCTGGAGAAAGGGCTTTGAAATCTCTGAAACTTTAAACCAACCCAAAGTTTAATGTAAAAAATTTCAAGCAAGACACTTCCGAATTGTATTCCTCAAGTCCCAAGTGCAAAAGAAGAGCAAGAAGAATCTCAAAGTCATTATAATTTTCTTTTTTTTGGAGGTTCTTTTATAGTGTGACATAAAGCTTGATATGTTGTGTCCACTGGGGCTCTGGGCAGACCATCTGCACTAAATTGAGAATCTATAGGAACGCCTGTCAAAAGATTGAATTTTCTTTTACTAAAATAAATATCTGTAATATTTGTTGGTTAGGAAACAAAACAAAACACCGACTCCTCTGAGCTTTGCCTCCACATGCACGAGTAATAAATATACTTGTGACTGGGGAAGATGACACTGAGGTAGGACCTCAGACGGGATTCCCGGCCCGGCCCAGAGGGGCTCACTGACTCTCAGCTTTTCCAAAGATGCAGCCGTTTCTGGGACAAGCACACAGACACGTGCACAAAGCAATTTCTTCGCAGAAAACATACTGACACTTTCTACAGTTATACTGATGTCCACTTCAGCTGACCAGTTCAAGGGTGGAGAACACAGTTTCATCATAATAAGGCAGCAACAAAGGGAAGGTGGAAAGGTGGATGGGTTTGTCCATCCTTAATTGAACGCAGCCGGTGTTTGCCAATATCACCGTTCAGATGGACCCTCTGAAAACGGGCATCTGGGATGCAGCCTGGCAGTTCCCACAGACCAGGTGAGCCTCTGCCCACTCTAAGCTCAGGAGGAAGGACTCAGAATTTTATTCTAATATCTCATTTCCTCCAGTAGCAGGCTTGTCTGGAATTGTATTTTCCCTCAAAAGAAACCAAGAGACATCTAAGATCATACATGGAATACTGCTCATTCCTTGGAAGTAAATGACAAATTTCTCCCACCATTGTAAACTGATCCATTGGAAAGTTATCATTCCAATCAATAGTGACCTTGTGCCATATAACTGTGTCATAATCTATACCACGTGCCAGAAGAGAGCCGGTGTCGTTACATCGTAGCCATGAGCAATGGCCAGAGGCTGTGTAAGCGCCTGGGCACTAGCAGACTGGGGGTTAAAAAGCTGGAAGTTTGAAAAAGCTACAGATTTTTCAGGTCCTCATTTGAAAAGTAAGCTTTGTAAGCTGTCATTCTTTACGAGGCCTTGTTTTATTCCCCTTAAACATGGCCTTGAAATTTGGTGTGTAGGAGAATATATGAATATTGAATCAAAGATGCACAGCTGGCGTATTTTATGAAGATTCACTACAATCTAACTATAAAGCAACACCAGGAAGGAAGATTACTTTTATTCTGCTTGACGTGAAATTATGCAACAGAGCTGCGAGTCAAAACAGACATTGTTAGGAAACGTGATAATTTGATAATTTTAGTCCAACATTTTCCCCTGCTTTCAGAATTTTCGCAAAGTTCTTGCTCAAAAAGGCACAATGTGGGAACTCTGTTCAAATATGATCGACTGAGAAATTTGTAAGTTAAAATAATAAAATATGAAATCATATTTAAACAGCACAATCACCTGCGCTTAGTAAAATAGATACCACACTCCATGAATGCTCGAGAACAGAAAATATTTGTATAAGCTCAGAGATCAGAGCAACTTCCTAGACACCATGGCCTCCAAGTCACTCAATACAAGAGCAGCTCTGAAGAGCTGTTTCACGATGCGGACGGATCCTTTACAAGACAAATGCTACGGAGCTTCCACATGCAGCCACCAGATCAGAGTCACAGCGGGAGAAACGGCCCCTGCTGTCACCAAGCTTACAGAGGGGCCACCAGGGTGGACATTCAACGGGTGATCACAGTTGGCAGAATCAGTAAGAGACTCCATAGTAGGAAGTGCCTCCCAGCACAGGGATGAGGACAGACTTCTCAGGAGCAGGGTTGGAGCTAAGACGTGCCCAAGCCCAGCAGAATGAAGAAAGAAGGGGGCGGGGGAATGCCTGGGCAGAAAGTGTCCCCGGTAAAGAGGACACCAAGTGGCCCCAAGGTCCACACACACAGTTACTGAGGGAAGCGAAGGGTCTGAAACATTCTAGCTCAGTGGAGCTGGGGAAGAAACCCTGGCAATGTGTGTCGCTATGACAGTGTGGAAGGCTGGCAGAGCTATCAGGTGTGGGGGACCTTCTCCCCAGGCCCATGGGAAGTTGAAAAATGATTCTAACATAAAGCCTGAATTGAATGCTTAACCTTCAAAAGATCGTTTATTCTAAGCCAGGTGCAGTGGCTCACGCCTGTAATCTCAACACTCTGGGAGGCAGGTGGGTTCTTGAGCTCAAGAGTTTGAGACTAACCTGAGCAATAGTGAGTCCCTACTAAAAATAGAAAAACCTAGCCAGGCATTATGGTGGTTGCTTGTAGTCCCAGCTACCTGAGAGGCTGAGGCAAGAGGATAGCTTGAGCCCAAGAGTGTGATGTTTCTGTGAGCTATGATGATGCCACAGCACTCCATGAAGGGTGAAAAAGTGAGACTCTGGTGTCTCAAAAAAAAGATCATATTTTATCACTATGTGAAAACACAAGAGGAAGTGGTCAGTTTCAGGGAGAAGGTCAATGGGAAGCTACCCCCATGATACAGGAGTGAAGTAGTCTTGGGCGGTGGCAATGGGGATGGAAAGAACCAGGCATGTTTGGGGAATGTGGATTAGAGCCACAGTCATAGTCGACTGTCCATAGAAAGCAACACCCCCAAAACAGAAAGTCCAAGTTCACAAGGGCAAGGAGGACGGCGGGGTCTATCTTCAAAGAGGATAAGGACGGCAAAGAGTCTGGACCCCATGTCATCTGGGAAATAAGAGGAACAGTCAAGGTGGAACCTTGAGGGAACCATGTTGATTTGGGGGTGCAGGTGCGTAACAGCTACCTGCACAGACAGGAGAAGCTGTTCTGTGAAAAAACAACCTCATTAGGAGTGGCTTTGAAGAGGAGAACTCGACCTCCCTGGAGAAGCAGCAGGGAAGCAAGTTTGAATCAGCAGGAGAGAGTGTTAGAACAGCTGAGGCTGGCTGGTGAGGCCTCCTCCTGGGACGGTGAGTAGCCACCAGCAGCAGGTGCACTCATGGGCAGTGGCGCAGCAGGGAGCAAGGAAGCTCACACATCAATGAATATTTAGCTTTATAGCAAAAATTCAGTGGGGAGATAACTAGGAATACAAAAAGGATGATGTGTGGTGGATTTCAACATAAATCTTTCTAACTGTTAAGTAGCCAGAAAAGAAAAAGAGGAGAAGGCTTTTCAGAAGCCACTTGTGCTCTGGGATTCCTATGTTCATTGAGTCCAATAGGAAGACTTCCTACTTCTTTTTCTTCTGATTAATATGAAGGTGCATATTATTAGGTCACATAGGGGTTTTTTGGTAAAGTCCAAGTTGTAGCTGTGTCCTTGACCCAGGAAGTGTGAGATAATGCCTGTGCAATGTACCCGCTGAGTGGAATTTACCATCTCCTCCCCTGACACCTTGGTTTCACTGAGTTTTTCTCTCATGTGAACTCGTAGGTGTTAATCTTCTAGTTCCAGTTTTAATCCTGAGTACCTGTCAGGTTTGTTTCTCCGTTCTTATGGTACTTCACCTACAAGAATGGTCTACTATTCCATCCAGGTTGTTACAAAACACATAAAATCCTTTATGGCTGAATAATGTTCCATGGTGTCCATACAGCACTGTTTATTAATCCACTCGTGTTGAAGGGCACCTGAGCTGTTTCCACATCTTTGGGATTATGAATTGTGCTGCTATGAACATTCAGGTACGAGTGTCTTTCTTATACAATGAGTTTTTTTCCACTTTGGGTAAATATCCAGTAGAGCAGTGGTTCTCAACCTTCCTAATGCTGTAACCCTTAATACGGTTCCTGTGGGTCACAACCCACAGGTCGAGAACCGCTGCAGTGGAGGAATTGCAGGATCAAAAGGTGGGTCTACTTTAAATTCTTTGAGGATTCACCATCCTCCTTTCCTAGAGGCTGTACTAGTTTGCAGCCCCACTAGCAGTGCATGAGTGCCCCTTTCTCTCTGCACCCACACCAGCATCTGCTGCGTTGGGACCTTGTGCTGTGGGCCATTCTCAGTGGTGTTAGGCGCACATCAATGTGGTTTTTATTTGCATTTCTCTGATTAGGGATGATGAGTATTTTTTCCTGTGTTTGTTGGACATTAGTCTATCATCAGAAGAAAATTGCCTATTTATGTCTCTTATCCAGTTTTTAATAGGGTTGTTCACTTGTTTCTTGTTGATTTGCTTGAGTTCTTTGTAGATTCGTGTAATCACCCCTCTGTCAGATGTGTAGCATGTAAACACCTTCTCATATCCCATAGGCTGTCTCTTTGCTTTGCTGATTATGTCCTTAGCTGTGCAGAGGTATTAATTTTTTAATAAAAAATGAAATATAAACCATGATAATTTTGAAAATCACAAATGGGAAATAATAAAGGACAAGCCACAGGCATTTATCTTGGGCAACTACAACCAACCGAGTATGACAGTCCCAAGGTGTCCCCCAGGATTGTGTCAAGCACAAGTGAAAAACATCACTCCCAGCCACCCCATCTGCCAAGTTCCAGTGCCCAAGGGCAGGAGAAGGGCTTGACAGGTTTCTGATGCAGTGGAATATTCTAGAGCCTGTGGGTAAACCATCCACAAATGCACAAGCTGGGTTCTTCCCAGAGACTTTCTGCAGTGAGCTGTTCTGTAGTTCATAGCACATCAAGCCTCCCTGTCCCTGGTCAGCAGAACCATCCTGGACACCAGGGAAGAGGTGCTCTTTCTCTGCTTACAAGGCCTGTCACGGTCCTTCCTCTGCTCTTACAGAGTGAGGAGTCCACTGAACAAAGGTAAATCCCATTCCCAAGCTGTGTCCTTCCATCCACACACACCAGCACCTGGCCCTCATCACAGACAGCTCACGTCTCACCCAGGGCCCGTGTGGCCTCTTCCATGGCTCCAACCTCTTCATGGCAGACCCTAGACCTAAGGGCTGGCAGGGCATGACAGTTTGTAAAAGGTGAGATGAAGCTGGGATGCATGGTCTTTGGTGGGATATCCACACACATGCACAGGAGGTTCCATGCAGAAGTCCAGCTCCCTGGGGGCAGCCCTCCCCTGCCCTATGCACTGGCCTGAGAAGGCAGGAATCCCATATGCAGACCAGTGCAGCCAGGGGTCTGCTCTTTCCACAAAGCACAAGATGGCAAAAACTTGGGCATTGTGGGATGTGCAGTCTCTCCCACAGGTTCTTAAACTTCCCTGTGGTGGAAAGGCAGCCAGAGCCAACACATAAGTGAATGAACCTGACTGAGCTCTGCAGAACAGCTGGCAGGCAGGTGGGGTCGCGGTTCACCAAATCCATTCTTGCTAATTGTGTATTTGTCAAGGCAGGTGGGAGAACATGTTTAGCAGTTTATTGACTTAGCTATAACTTCTAGAAATTGGTAGACCTGTTCCATACAGGCCTGCACATGAACCCTTGTCCTTGACTCACAGATGCCAGATGAGGTTCTCTTAAGATCTTTAAAATCTTAAAGATCCCAGGGAGGGAGGATCTGACACGTGACCTTCCAATAAAAGAGCAGCTACTCAGAGCAATAACAGGACAAGTGAAGGAACAAGACAGCCCGGGGCTCAGGTCCTGGCCACCTGACAACCCTCTACGCAGGGCTTGCAGGCCTGTAGCTCTGACTCTGAAACAGGGAACAATGCTCCAATCTGCATCTCAGACTTGAGTAACTTCTGCCTCCTATGTTTGGACGTGCCTGTGCTGGTCTCAGGCTGTCTGTCCTGGGTCTTCTTCCCTCTGACTCTCCCCAGTGCCCCAGCCTGGAGAGCTCAGCTTGCGTCCTGCTTCCTCAGAGGTCAGCTGGCATCTTGGCTGGATCACACCATCCCGCACCTGGGGAACTTGTCACACCCCACTATCATTCCCCATACACCAATGTGCATGTGTCTGTCCAAATAAATTACAAAATCCTGTGTCCCTTACAGAGCTCTTCATGTTTGTATTCCCTCCCCCACCTGACCAAGCCCAGTGCCTGATGCCTCACAGGCCCTCAGTGAAGCCTTCTTGGACTGGCCCTGTGTCCCAAAGAAACAAATGAATTGTGGGACTCAGGTTAGCCTTGGCACAATCTATCCTATGTCTCATATTGTCAGAATGAAAACGGAAAGTGTGGTCGGCAACTACGAGTTCATTTTTCAAAGTCATTCAAGCCATTGTTGAAATTCTGTTTCTGTTCCAAGGAAAATACACAAGATCGGTCTTTAAACAGACAGCTTTGCTATTCTCATTTTTGCATGAGCTGATAAAAAACACCCCAGGTCAATTTACTTTCTCCATTGCATGGATCCATCTTTTAAATAAGAAAGAGAATGTTCAATGACCATGTCAATAAAACACACAATTCCATCCAGGGGGAATCCAGCACAGTCCATGTCTTTAATTGTTTTAAATTATTGCTCTCTACATTAATCATACGTGTTGGATCTGGCCATCCACCCTACAGAACACTTAGCAGTTTAAAGTTTTTTAGTTGAAATACACTGTTCTCCTCCTCTTTGAGAACATTCTGAGCTGCTTTCCCTCATTGATAAATGTCCTCATGTCAAAGACTGCCACAGGGAAATGGAGCAATGGAGGAAGAGACCAGGAGGGTGACACTGCTGTCCCCTCCCCTGAGGACAACAGCCCTACACTAGGGAAGAGGTCTCCACCTGTGCAGACAACCCTGGCAGGAGACCAGGAGAGGTCAAAGGCCTTCATGGCACCATCCTCAACTCCACAGTATGAACAGCAAAGGACAGAAGGGAGGTAGCCGGCATTCCCTCCCCTGCTCCCAACCCAGGGAATGAAGAACTGGTGGCAGCCGAAAAGGCAGGACCTACCTTAACAAGTAGGTACAGCCTTGCCCCAGGCACAGAAATGCATAGCATCACCCGGCCCATGGCTGCATCATGGACCAGCTCTGAGTACCATGAATAGCACCCTCAGTGCATGCCCCATCTCAGACCAGACTAGTGTCACCCTCCTGGTCTCTTCCTTAGTGTTCCCTTTCCCCATGGCAGTTGTTTTTGACATGAGGACATCTATCATTGAGGGTAAGCTGCTCAGAATGTTCTCAAAGAGGAGGAGGAGACAAGCCTATTTTAACTAAAATAAGAAGAGCATCACTCAGCCCATGGCTGCATCCTGGCCCAGAGCTGTATCACATGAATGGCAAAACCCAGCCCATGGCTGCATAATAGACCAGGCCTGTGTCCCAGGAAGAGCATCACCCAGCCCATGGCTGTGTCATGGACCAGGCCTGTGTCCCAGTGGGCATCACTCAGCCCCCATCTGCATTGTAGTCCAGGCCTGTGTCCCTGAAAGGCATCACTCAGCCCCTGACTCCAGGGCACACCAGTCTTGTGTCTCTCAAGGCCATTACTCAACCCACATCCTCTTCAGTTTTAATAGTTCTTAGCAAAGTGATACACATGTAATTTTTTATAAGTTACCATGAAAGGTCACAGCTCAGGTGGCAAATCTGTCCTATATCTCTGAACCATATTCTGTCACATTTTTAACACAATTCTCTTTCCAACGTTAAAGGGACAAATTATTAAAAATTACCCCATTTCCACAGCTGTATCCTTTGTGTAGCCTTTTCCATCCTCGTTTTCGTTCATTGGTCCCTTCCTGCACCCAGAAACTCAGCTGCACTCCTTGAGACCTTCTCCCAGGTGGACATGTGTGATCCCTCCTGAAGTGCACACGTGTGCATGTGTGTGTTCACGTGTGCTTGAGGGCCACAGACCTGAGCGACCTGTCAATGACACCGGACTCCCTGCATGCCCCTCCACCCGCCAGCAGAGGGCCCAGCTGCCTGAATTCTCGCATCACCCCCATCCAGCCCAAGGACTTGCACCCGTCCAGTGGCCACTCTCTGCTGAGGGACTGTGAGGAACAGGAGCCTCAAGAGTCCAGTGACTGGCCTAGCGCCTGCTGTGAGCAAGTGTTTACTGCTGTGGATAGGTGCACCCAAGCCAGCTCCCATGCAGGATATGGTGCCGTCCTCCTCCTCCATTCATGAGGGTCCAGCAGCTCTGTGTGCCCAGTGGCCTTGCCCTGAGTTTCCCAAGAAGAGCTGGCACTGGGCAGCTCTGCTGCAAAGTGGTAAGAGCCCCGGCTTCCCCTCTCATGGCTTCTCAGCCTCTTCACCTGTGAGATAGAGCCAACGGCTCCCCTCTGGCGGGGCCATTCTGAGGGCAGGGTGTTTACCTGAAGAACAGAATCAAAACGTCCTTGGGGTGGGCCACCTCTGAGAGCTTTATCAACTGAGACCCCAGATTGTCAGGGCCGCATCCACAGACCCATCACACTTCCCTTGAAGGACGAAGTGTCAGGAGTGGCATTAAGTCTGAAACAGGCCATTCTTTGTGCAGGCGTGCCCCCAGTGCTGAAGTGGCCCTGAGGTGACAAATATTGGGCAGGTGTCCTGTCTGGATATTTTACCCCAGCTGCTGGAACCTGACTGAGCAGATGGGACGTTCGTGCCAAAGGGATTTCACCAGCACCACTGAGTGCAGCGGGAACCAGTCACCCTGCAACGGGGCCCAGAGAGACATGCCCCAGGGCTTGTTCTCCTTCCCACCAAATTGTGATTCATCAGAGTTGGTCATGCAGAGCAGGTGAGAGGCTGAGGGTGAGAGGCCGAGGATCACAGCCTGCAGTGGAGCAGGCGAGTATCTTGCTGTCTAATCTGACATAAAGATGTTTGTCTGAGAAAGCTCTCCCAGAGGCACCCTCCGCAGGAGTTGTCAGAGATTGCCTGTGTGTTTTCATCATTCTGTTTTAGATGGAGTTGGGCTGCGTGAGGACCTCTGGAAGCTCCCAAAACACACTGCAAACGTGACAGAGAGGCTCAAACCCTCCCATCACTGATCCATCCTGCACCACCCATGTTGGAACTCAAGGCACTCAGCACCCTTCAGGCCCAGGAGGACCTTCTGCCGAGGCTGCCAGAGCAGAGAAACATCTCAGAGACAAGCGGAAGCTTTCGCTCTGTCTATGGCAAATAGCACATTTTACAAGTTGCCTGTTTTGTGTATTATGGTAGAGGTGTGAGCTGAAATACAGATGAGGCCACGCCTGTTCTGATAGTGAATTTTAATGTGTCAACTCTTTTTATTGGGGGTACATATGATTAGGTTACATAATTTGCTTTTACAACATTGAAGTCCAAGCTGTAGTTGCACCCTTCACCCAGGAGGTGTGCAATGTACCCGCTGGGTGGGGATTTACCCAACCCCGTCCCCACTCCCCAATACTCCAATTTAATTGAGCTTTCCTCTCATGTGAGCAGTCACCGCTGATCTACTAGTTCTGATCTAGACTGAGTATATGTGATGCTTGTTTTTCCGTTCCTGTGATACTTTGTTTAGGAGAATGTTCTCCGAATTCATCCACGTTCTTACAAAAGATGTGAAATCTCTATCTTTTTGTGAATAGTACACCAGTTCATTAAATTCATTCATGGGCTGAAGGGCACTTGGGTTGTTTCCACATCTTCCTGATTCTGAATCGTGCTGCTCTCAACATTTACCTTCTGGTAAAATGTCTTTTTTTTTTCTTTTGAGGTAGATACCTAGTAATGGGATTGCGGGATCAAATGTTTGGGCTATTTTTAGTTCTTTGAGGTTTCTCCATACTTATTTCCATGGAGGATAAAATAGTCTGCAGTCCCACCAACAGCAGGTGGGAGTCCCTTTCTCTCTGCACCGACACAGGCATAGGTTGCTTTGGGACATTATAACATGGAACATTCTTATTAGGGTTAGGTGATATCTCAATGTCGTTTTGATTTGCATTTCTCTGACGATTAAAGATGATGAGCATTTTTTCATATTTTTTGGCCATTTGCCTGTCTCTTTATAAGAAAAATTTCTGTTCATATCTCTTATCAGTTTTTAATGGGATTGTTTGATCTTTCCTTATAGATTTAATTGAGTTCTTTGTAGATTCTGGCTGTTATCTTTTGGTCAGATGTGTAGCAGGCAAATGTCTTCTCCAGTTCTGAAGGTTGTCTCTGTTTTTTTTATTATAACCTTAGCCATGCAGAAACTTTTTAACTTGATCAAGTCCCATTCATGTATTTTTGTTGTTGCTGCAATTTCCACTGGGGTCTTCTTCATAAATTCTTTCCCTAGCCTGATAAGACTAAAGGTTTTTCCCACACTTTCTTCTAAGATTTTTATAATTTTATGTTTCAGATTTAAATCTTTTATCCACTATGAGTTAATCTTTGTAAGTGATGAGAGGTTTGAGTCCTGCTTCAGTTTTTTGCCTGTGGCTAACAGGTTCTCCCAGCACCACTTATTAAATAAGGATTATTTTCCCAGTGTATGCTTTTGTTTGCTTTGCAAAGATCAGGTGGCAATATGAGGATGGTTTCACTTCTAAATTCTCTGTTCTGTCCCATAGATCTATGTCCCTATTTTTATGACAATACCATGCTGTTTTGATCACTAGGCTTGAAGTGTAGCCTGAAGTCTGGTAAAGTGATGCCTCCAGACTTGTTCTTATTTCACAGAATTGCATTAGCTATTTGTTTGTGTGTGTGTGTTTGCTTCTGGTTCCATACAAAATGTAGAACTATTTTTTTCAAGATCTTCAATGTATGAAGCTTGTATGTTAAATGATTATTACATTAAGTCTGTAAATTACTTTGAGTAGTATAGACAGTTTGACAAAGTTGATTCTTCCAAGCCGTGAGCACAATAATGTCCTTTTGTCTGTTAACATTCTTTGCGATTTCTTTTCTCAGGGTTTTGTAGTTCTCTCTGTATAGATCCTTCACATGCTCTGTTGAATATATTCCAAGGTATTTCATTTTCTTTGATTCTATTGCAAAGAATATCATATCCTTGATTTGATATTCAGCTTGACTGTTACTGGCATATATGAAGACTACTAATTGTGAACAATGAATTTTATATCCTGAAACATTGCTTCAACTTGACTGAGCTAAGGGATGCCCAGATTGCTAAAAAACCATTACTTCTAGCTGTGTTTGTGAGGATGTTTCTGGAAGAGACTAGTGTTCATTCAGTAGGCTGAGTAAAGACCACCCTCACCAATGTGGGTGGGCATTATCCAGTTTGTTGAAGCCCCGAGAGAACAAAAATGCAGAGGAAGGGCAAATTTACTCTTTCTTCTAGAGCCAGGGCATCCACTTCCTCTGGAACTTGCAGGTCAGGCCCCTAGTTTGCAGTCCTTGGGGCTAGGAATGTACCAGTGACAACCCCAGCAGATCCCAAGACATCTGAGCCTCCATAATTCACATAAACCTCCTCCATGGGTCTGTGTGCTTCCTATTGATCCTGCTCCTCTGAAGAGCCCTAACACACCTGCCCCCCAGTCCAGCTTCCTGAGGAAACTGCTAGGCAGTTGGCTATACATGAGCAAGGTGGAGGTGGTCAGGCAGATCCCGGCTATTATGGAAATGGACTGATTAAGATCCTGCTTTGGACTATCCTGGGAAAGAGGTTGATCAATGCCCTAAGGACTCTCCAGTATTGTCAGATAGATGTGGTCAGTTTGACCTCGGCCATTTAGGGAATAGGGTTGATCGAGACCCTGGGTAGGCAAATAAGAAAATGAGTAAAAAGAAGCAGTTGATAACTCCTGAAAATTGTGCATGAAATCTAAAATCTGTGTTTTCCACAAGGCCTGCCATCACTAGGGCAGGTCATTAATAAACTGTCTCTCTCCCTACATCCCTACTTGTTTCATTCAATTACTTTGGTGACTACCTTGAACCACAGTGCTTCTCTAACAAAACTCTTACTGGGTTGTACCCTGAGAAGTAAGTAACAGTTAGCCAGGGCAGATGGGTCACCTTTATGGCAGCAAAGGCTCCAGAGGGATATTGACAAACCTGTCTACACAGGCCAGTCTACGTGACTCTGTGCTACAGCCACACGCAAGAACACAAACTCCTCAGCCCCAAGCAAGTGGCAGGCAGCTCAGGGAATGGACTGTGTGGCTCAAACACATCAGCGTTTGGGAGAAATCAGCCACAACCTCCACCCATAGAGAGCATCAGGGGGGTGACCTCTCAGGGTGGGGGCAGACGCAAAGAAGACATGGGGAGTGGCACCTGTGTCCAAGTCTCTCGTGCAGACCTGGGGAGTGGTGCAGGGATCCCTGCAGGGAGCCTTGGGTCCCTATAACTGCCAAATCCTCCCATGTTGGGAAACATCTGGGAAGTCAGCCCTGTAAGCATTTCTCAAAAGCCCAATTTCTCCAACTTGAGCAAGGTAGAGGCTCTCTTAGAGGAAAGCACGTTATTCTCAGAATGTATTTTTAGGCTCAAGTTTGAAGAACACTGACCTAAGAAGCCAAAAATATTCCAGAGGGAGGAACGGTGCATTTGCATTGCAAATTACCTCTTCCTGGGTGATGTGTCTGCAAAACCAGTAAAAGAAATTCTGCTGGGCTATGACTGATGTAAAAACACAAAATTTTAGAAGAAAATCTTTTTTTTTTACAGAAAGTCAAAGCATTCTAATTTAAGAACCCTAATTTCAAAGATGTATTCTCTCCACCAAGGAGAGAGTTGGGGCTGGGTTCAAGAGCACAGAGCCCAGGAATGGGAGTATTCTGAGTGCCCTGTGGCTTTATCATCCAGGAAAGGGAAGTATTCTGAGTGCCCTGTGGCTTTATCATCCTTCCACTGACCCCTGACCAAGCCCCAGGTGAGGCTCCATGGTGACAAGTGAGTAACATCAGAAGGGCAGGCACAGCTGATTCCTAAAAGTCAGGCCGTACACTGTGGGGCTGGGGCCCCAGGGGCTGCTGGCCTGGTCAAGGCATGACCAGCAGAGCAGCATGACCCACAGCAGGTGGGAGGAGAAGCAGACAAGGCTGAGGACAGACAAGGTCCATCATTTTGTGCAGGAGATGTGAGGAGGACCTGACACCCAGGGGAGCAACCTGCCATCAACCAGCTTCTGCTCCACATGAGAAACCAAGCCATGAGACTGTTCCTTGTTCTGTTTTAGATCTGCCCGCTGCCTGGCAGCACCTGCCACTGTGTGATCTGCCGTCCACATAACACCTGCTCTTGTAAGACATGCTGCCTTGAGTTCTTGTAGGTTGTCAGAACCTTGTCAGCATCCGTGACAGAGAACTCAAAGTGGTTCTGATACAGAAGGAATTCCCATCAATGGACCTACTGAGAAGTTAGGGCAGGGTTGGGTTCAGGCTGGCATAACTGGAGTTAGATTCAGGGTTCTTTATTTTCATCTCCAAGTTACAACTGCTGTTGGCTCCATCCTTGGCCTCACAAAGGGCAGCTCCCTCCCTCCAGACTAACCCTCTTACTGCCTGCACATGTCACACAACAGCAAACATACAACCTGTACATGATTTTCAATATTCTGAACAACTCTGCCAAAAAAAACAAATTGTCTATCTTTTACAGACATAAAAAGATAAGTTTTGTGAATGTTGAGGCCACTTGCCCAGTCATCCAAATATTGACAACACAGTTGTTATTCAAACCCACAGCTTCTGGCACATTCTTCCGAGAGTTCACGCTGCACTGCTTCTGCTCACATCTCAGCTTACAGCTCAGCTTACAGCTCAGCTCGGCGGGTGGCCCAGGTTTAACCACCACTCTTCCCCCACCAGGACCTGGAGCTGGCAGCCTCTCATGGTGCTTCTCTCCCCTGTGGCTTGATCTCTCTTCCTCACATGCCTGTGGTGACCACTGGCTTTTGATTTGATATCTGAGAAATATGACATTTCATCCATCTGTGTGATATGTCTGAAAACAGGATTAACCACAACAATTAAAAAAAAAATCAATGTCCTGAGTTATTTAGTGAAGTTCAGAAAGAAAATGGGGTTGAGAACTGATGGCTCTCTCCACATGGTGAGGGATTCATACTTTGAACAACCCTTGGGAACAGCAAGGGTTGCTTCCTCAAAGTTATCAGGCAAGTGACGACGTTTCCATCCATGCTCAGAATCATCTCTTGGACGTCCTGTCCGTTGTCTAGTATGACCAGGAAAAGAGGCACCAGCTTCTGGCCTGTGAGAGGTGACATAGCCCAGAGCTGTTTAGACAGAATCTTACCTGCCCCTTAGTGTCCTCCATAGCCACTAAGAGCTGGGCCAAAGGCTGTGCCTGATAAGGAGATGGACACACCAGTGTGGAGCCATCTCCAGATGCCCAGGCCCAATGAGGACCTGTCCTGTTCTCAGACAACACGTCCTACATGCTGAGAGTGGAATGTCTCCACATCTCTACATGGGGGACCCACCTCTCTGTTTCTAAAAATGTCCACACTGAACTCACATTATAACTTGAGCAACATAATTTAGTAATAGTGTGTAAATGTAATGTGTGATGTCTGCTGTCCTTGGCTTTTAATGTTACTATTTGTTTGTTTATTTTTAGGAGATACCAAATGCTACACAATTCAGTCAAGAAACTCACCTCCCAAACTAGACTTCAGGACTGGAGTTCCCATCCCGGTTCACTGATCACTGACTAGCTGTGTGCCCTCAGGCTGAGTTGTTCTCTGCTTACCAAGCAGCAGGTCAACCGAAGCTTTGATTAGGCTTAAAATTTCAGGAACTCTATTCATTCAGAGATTGATTGTGGAATGGGGACAGAGGGTGGGTGGGAAATGGTACGTAGTATTATATCCCGTCAGAGTCAGAGGCATTAAAATTAAATTAGAAAGCTGTGAGGACTCAAGCAGTGGCTGGAGGGACTTCATTGTTAGAATACAGCCAGGAGCCATGACATGCACATATCCTCTAGAACAGGTGTCCTCAAACTACAGCCCCTGGGCCACATGCAGCCTGCCTAGGACATTTATCTGGCCCACTGGGTGTTTTTGCCACCACTGCCTGTCCTGCTTAGCAGCCAGCTCGTCTCAGGGCCCACAGTCTGGCCCTCCAATGGTCTGAGGGACAGTGAACTGGCCCCCTGTTTAAAAAGTTTGAGGACCCCTGCTCTAGAATTTGGAAAACTATTGTAAAATGGGGAAAGAAGAAATTTGAAAGTGTAGCATTTAAATACTGATGAACCTCTAATGGTGTTCAAGGCTCAGCTTTTTGCCCTGATGGGAGTCCAGTTGGCCAGACAAGAAAGTTACAGTGAAAGGAGGAACTTTGAAGATTGGGAAAACATTAAAATAAAAAGTGATTAGACTGACATTTATCAAAAAAAAAGTATATAAATGGACAATAAGCATTTTAGAGAATGCTAAAAATTACTAACCTTTAGAAAATTGAAAATAAAAATCACAGTAAGATTTTGCTACACACCTATTAAAGTGACCGCAATAAAACAAAGAGAAAATAAAAATGTTAAAGATTTGGAGAAATTGGTACCTTTGAGGAGAAAAATGATGTATCTCCTATGATAAACAGTGTGGTGTTTCCTCAAAATATTAAATACATAATTATCATATGTTCCAGATCCCTCCATGTAAACATAAAAGAGGTAAAGGCTTCACCTTTTTAAGGCTGCGTAGTATTCCATGGTATACATATACCACAATTTATTAATCCATTCATGGGTCAATGGGCACTTGGGCTTCTTCCATGGCTTGGCTATTACAAATTGAGTTGCAATGAACAATCTGGTGCAAATATCTTTTTTGCAAAGTGATTCTTGGTATTTTGGATATACTCCTAGCAGAAGAATTGCAGGATCCAATGGCAGGTCAATTTTTAGATCCCTGAGTGTTCTCCAAACTTCTTTCCAAAAGGAACGTACTAGCCTGCATTCCCACCAGCAGTGCAGAAGTGTTGGAGGAATCTGGAACATATTCTCCTGAGTAAAATGTCTCAAGAATGGAGGAAAAAGTATCCAATGTACTCAGTACTTCTACAAAACCTACTTATATTTACTCACACTTTCTTATGAAAGATAGAACACAAC
>CAUYTI010162825.1:0-64139 GCA_963575145.1 Galago senegalensis
TTGAGACAGAGCTTCAAGCTGTCCCCCTGGGTAGAGTGCCATGGCATTACAGCTCACAGCAACCTCCAACTCCTGGGCTCTAGCGAGTCTCCTGCCTCCGCCTCCCAAGTAGCTGGGACCACAGGCGCCCGCCACAACGCCTGGCTATTTTTTGTTTGCAGCCGTCATTGTTGTTTGGCAGGCCCGGGCTGGGGATTCAAACCCGCCACCTTAGGTGTACGTGGCTGGCGCCTTAGCCGGTTGAGCCACAGGCGCCGAGCCGTGACTGTTTAAATCTTGAATGTAATAATAATTTTTCACCCTTGAGTACCTGGTGTTTTCAAAAGTGATAATACTGAATTGACCTTGGATTTATAAATTTGAAAACCAATAATCTCAAATATCCTATATAAACACAAAATTTTACTAGAATTTTTAATGAGAAAATTTACAAATAATCATTCCATGGTTTATATAAAAATTATCTATTATTTTTGAAGACCTACATTTTCTATATTTACTAGCTCAATTTATATTAACACAAGTTACATATTTCTTACTAAAGTAACTTATCTAATTGTACTTAACACCACACTTGGTTGCATTTAATGCCACGGATAACTTATGCAAAACTTAATTGGATCCAGTGTAACTAGGCAATTCACTAAGAGAAAATCCAATCATATATCCTGTTGCTACAGGCGCTACTAATGAAATTATTCCAACTGAATTGGGAAGATAAAATTTTAGCATAACTAAATGACTATCAACCAATGTATATTTATGGACACTTCTTACCAGTTTTTAATTCCTACTTTATATAACAAATATACCCAGGGGAGGAAAAAACCAGCATAGGGATACAGGAGTATGAGTGTGCACGCACAGTTGTGTACGTATGCATTCAGGGCAGAGGGTCACACACACACAACGTGCATATGCCTGCCCACAAAGGGTTGGATATGGATGAAGAGTCATGTATCCAGATTTACTTTTCATAAAAATCAGCAAAGTGAAAGTTGCTCAATGTAAAGTTCACCCATCTGTCCACAGAAAATGTAACTATTTTTTGGCTCAGCACCTGTAGTTCAGTGGTTACAGCACCAGCCACATACACTGAGGCTGGTGGTTTGAGCCCGGCCCCAGCCTGCTAAACAATGACAACTACAATTAAAAACAAAAATTAGCCGGGCGTTATGGTGGGCACCTGTAGTCCCACCTACTCAGGAGGCTGAGGCAAGAGAATTGCTTAAGGCCAAGAGTTTGAGGTTGCTATGAGGTGTCCCCACAGCACTCTAATGAGGAGGACAAAGTGAAACTCTGTCTAAAAAAAAAAAAAAAAAGTAACTATTTTCATCTGTTGAAGGAAGGAGAAAAAAGGCAGGCATGATAGCTATACCCTCACCCCCAGGACTCTGTTTACTGCTAAGATTTGAATCATACCAAACCAGTCCCCCAATATCTCTCTTCCTAGGTAGCCCTTATTAGCCTATTATTTTCTACAAACATACTATCTCCCAGTACAGAGCTGGTCCTATCTTAGCAACTTAATTTGATCGATTCTACTTTCCGTCTTTACATCTGGGACAAAATCTCAGTCTTTTCTTTGTTTGTTCTCATTTTTTTGTAGAGAGAGAGTCTCACTCTATCGCCCTCAGTAGATAGAGTAAGTGCCATGCCATCACACAGCTCACAGCAACCTCCAACTCCTGGGCCTAGGCAATTCTCCTGCCTCAGCCTCCCAAGTAGCTGGGACTACAGGTGCCCGCAGCAACACCCAGCTATTTTTTTGTTGCAATTTGGCCAGGGCTTGGTTTGAACCTGCCACCCTTGGTATATGGGGTGAGTGCCCTACCCACTGAGCCACAGGTGCCACCCATCTCATTTCATTTTAACATCAAATAATTATCAATAAAACTGTATGGTAACCAATCACTGCTATAGTTAAATAGTTTATAAATCATCAAAGTATGAAAAGTTCATTCCAACCACAGACCTATACACCAGAAGACATGCAATACTTCCCAAGTAGCACTGAATCCTAAAACTGAAAGCCATCCAGTGGTTAACATCCAGTGAAGCACAACGGGGCAAAAATAACTTCAAGGAGGGGACACATGTCTCAGCCATCACCTTCCTCAAAGGAAATGCTATCCCTATGAAATACAGTAGAACCTGCGTAAGTTGACAACCCAACAGACGGTAACAAACTGATCAATATACAGAAATGTTCAAAATAAGGATCATCCAATGAGTATGTGTAGTGAGCACATGTCCAGTCTATGAAAATTAGTTCAACTTAAAGAGATGGTCACTGTAGGGAGGTGGTCAACTAGGGAGGTTCTACTCTATTTTTTGTATAGTTCTTTCTCTTCCATTCTCAATTCTAGGCTTTGTTACATGATATTTAAATAACATGACAAAGCTGGATAATGTTTTGTATTCAAATAACTTAGAAAATTCCCTGAATAGGTGCTGAACCCTGCCCTCAGTACTGACAAACTAAGGACAGTCATCATTACAAACTAAAAGTATGCAAGGATGCCAATAAAACTGGAAAGTAAACATCAGATTCTTCTGTTCATCATTACAGTCAATGTGATAAAGAAACTAGGACAGAAGAGCTTTAAATTTTTAGGAATTCATCTAAGCATTAAATCATCTACTTTCTTACTCTGAACAATAAAATCAGAGAGCTACCTCACTCAGCAGTCAAGAAGCAACACACATACATGTTCCAAGTTCAGAACCACAAACCTGGCTCCAAACATACTTTCATTAATTTTCCTAATCCAATTACCACACTCAATCAATACTAAAGACAGCAACCCTTAGGTAGGGCACTCGCTGTCTACATACAAGACAAAAGGTTAAAATGGCCCCTAAGGAAAATCTAGTTTAATACTTCTAAAACTCTCTTCTGCTTCCCTACCAGCTCTGATAACTGGCAATAACGGGCACTTGGGAGAAGGAAAGACAGTAGATACACGCCTGGGGGATGGGGTACCCACCATACTCAGAAAGGGCAGCACAGGCAACCCCAACAGGGAAACACATTGCGATGGACAGATAAATGGATAGATGGATAGGAGGATTAAGGGAGTGAAAGAGGGAGGGAGGAATGGAGGGACACATGGGTGGATAGATGGATTGGCAGAGGGGAGGGAGGGAAGGAGGGACAGACACACTGGCAGAGGGAGGGGGAAACAGATGGACAGATGGGTGGACAGGTGGACAGAGGGAGAGTTGGATGTATGGGTGGATGGAAGGAAGGGCAGATAGGCATTCTCTTCTAATTATCACACCTGAGTACCTGCCCTTGGACCTGATTCCCCACAACCTCCCTAATGTCTGATCCTGCGGAGGGATATGAGTATGCACGCCTTTTTGGTTGTTGTTTAATATTTTTCTTCAGAATTTCTTCTCAGTAATAACACAGTGAATGGCCCAAGACAGAATACTAAGCAAAAACTTCCCTTAGCACTTTGAAAACAGAAATCTAGGTGGCTTCCACACCTGCAGCCAATCTGTATAGGCTGACAGGCAGCCCTCGCCTATGAGAAAGTATGCCTGGCCTCAGGAACACGCAAAAACTACATCTGACAGTGGGCTCACTGTCTACCTGCAAAGGTACTGCTAATCATGTCCCACAGCACTACCTTGCTGGCACTGCAGCAATGCAAAGCCAAACAATTCCAATCTGCTACATGTCCATAAGGGGATTCGGGCAGAAGAGACCAGAAAACAGCAAAGTGTGTACGTCTTCCTGTGTGTTCCACCAACCAACTTCCTCAGAGAGTGGAATGCACATTCAGCGTGAACTGGAGGGAAGCATGGAAGAAACTTTGCACAGGTCACTTTACAACTGTCAGATCTTGCTGCAACACAGAACATCATGGAAAGGATCAAACTCGTAATATTTGGAAGCTCATTATTAAATGATGGCTATATGGCAATGAGGTAAGCCCAACCTGTAGACCCTCATAGCCAATAAATGTGAGAAAATGTTCAAGAAACATTAATTCAATCAATCACATGATCAGGGAGCAGACAAGCACCTAAAAGGGTGATTATAATTTGAATGATCTCAGGAAGGCACAGAACATTTTGCAACCCATCAAAATACTCCAACTCACCCCTCAGCAGCCTGAAAATAGGCCTTGCGTCCTTCTTTCCCCCACTGCACCATACCTGGCCTGACAAACTGCCCCACACTCTATAACACTGGGGAGCTATTCCATTCTTTCAGAATACAGTCCTGGGAATTTTCTTTTAATATAGATATGCTGCTGGGCAGCGCCTGTGGCTCAAAAGAGGAGGGCGCTGGCCCCATATGCCAGAGGTGGTGGGTTCAAACCCAGCTCCGGCCAAAAAAAAATAGATAGACAGATAGATATGCTGCTACTAAGAATCACATTAATGTAGTCTGATTCAACTCAGTAGACAGTTACAGAGCTCTTGCAACAAAAAACACACTGCAGGAAGAACTCAAGGTATCTCCTATGTAAGTAGAAATGGTTAGAGATACATTGATCTGAACGCAGTGTGGACTGCAGCACGTGGATCTCAGGAATTACGTACCCATGTCCATTTCCTCCCATGAGGCAGTTAGTGTGTACTAATAACTGGGGGTCAAGGGATAACTTCGGTTTCTCAAACCTCCCACAGTTATCACCACTAGGGATAAACTAAAACACCACACTCCGGGACATTCACATTTTAAATCTCAAAAAAGTATAACCTCTTATTCACATTTGTAATAATGCATCACAGTTGGACTGAGGCCCTACCTGGGAGCAGGATGAAAGTGGGGTTCCTATCCTAAACACTACATGTACAGCAAAATATCCACTCCTTTTTCCAAGCTCAGCTGCAGTCACCCCCAGACCCCCAGGGAGAGCTCCTTGCTCCCTCTTTCACTGCATCAACCATCTCATAGATCAGTGTCCATCATAGCACTGTGAATATGTTTTTTAATAACCTTCCAGCCTCCTTGTTCTCCTCCCTAAGCACCTAGGGGTAAGAGCTTGTGATTCTCTGGAAACAAAGTACCACCAGAACAGATACTCTGTGTCTGTTGACATCTGTCACTTTCAAACCATAAATGATGTCCCTGTGCCCTCAGGATGGATGACTCAGAGAAGAGAAAGAACACAGAAAGAAGAAACAGTCACGGAAGTGGGAAATGAGGAAAAGGTAAGGGAGCAAACCTAATTTCTGACTATAGGGTCAGTCTGTCGTACTCAGGACAAACAGCTGCCTCCCTCAATGTTGTGGTTCCATGGTCCATTGCATCAAACATCCCCTGGATGTAAGGGTCTCCCAGAACTCCACGTTTTTAGCCAGGTCTTTGCAGCCAGCCTAGCTTCTCGTCATTCACCCTGACCTTACCCACAGTTGTGATGCCTAGAATGTCCATGGGCTAGGAAAGACAAGTGTGTTGTGCAAAGTGGGTGGGCAGGCCTGGGGCTTTTAAATTTCACATGACAGTGAATCTAATTTCCCAATATAATGGTACTTAAAATTCATCTTGATAAATTACAAGCAAAATATTATTACAGCAAAATATCATCTAATTTCTTATTTTACAAATGACAATTAATACAAGTCAACCAACAAAAGATTTGTACTTTATACAAATATTTAAATACAAGTACATACTGTTGAAAGTAATTGTGCATTTAACTTTTAGGACAGTATTTTTGCTTTCAGAAATACTGACTATATTGCCAATACTTCTGCTAACTAAAAACTATGCTAATAACTATGAATACTAGTTAGATATTAACAGAATAATGTTTATTTAAAATTATCTCGGGCAGCACCTGTGGCTCAATGGGCAGGGTGCTAGCCCCATATACGGAGGGTGGCGGGTTCAAACCCAGCCCTGGCCAAACTGCAACAAAAAAAAAAGCCAGGTGTTGTGGCATGTGCCTGTAGCCCCAGCTACTTGGGAGGCTGAGGCAAGGGAATCGCCCAAGCCGAGGAGTTGGAGGTTGCTGTGTGCTGTGTGACACCATGGCACTCTACCGAGGACGATAAAGTGAAACTCTGTCTCTACAAAATAAATAAATAAATAAATAAACAAATAAATAAATAAAAATTATTATCTTTCATGAAGTGAAAAAGAAAAAATTTTGAAGGCCAAGGAATACAGAATTCCTCCAAGGACATAATTGTGTGGTTTTAAAAAAAAAAACAGAACTAGAATGATATTAACCCAGTGATTACAATATAAGCACTATCTTGAACTAATTAATATTAGGCTGACACTTCAAACCATTAGTATATTAGTATGCAAATCAGAGTATACGCAATCCATTTCTCAGATTCAGGTTTTTCTCTGTGAACTGTTTTCTCCCGGAACTGTATTCTCCTTTCAAGACACGCTCAGTCCATTTACTTGTTGACCAGTACTTCGCAAGTAAGTCTAATTTTCTAAAATAGTTAATGTATAAATATATTTTTCAAAGCAAGATATACTCCAATAGTTATCAAAAAAAACTCAACAGGCCAGGTGGGCACAGTGGCTCACACTTATCATCTCAGCACTCTGGGAAGCCAAGGCTGGTAGATTTCCTGAGTTCATAGGTTCGAGACCAGTCTAAACCAGAGCAAGACCCCCATCTCTAAAAATAGCCAGGCGTTGTGTTGGGCACCTGTAGTCCCAGCTACTTGGAAGGCTAAGACAAGAGAATTGCTTGAGCCCAAGAGTTTGAGGTTGCTGTGAGCTGTGACACCACTGCACTCTACTGAGGGTGACAAAGTGAGACTCTGTCTCCAAAGGAAAAAAAACCTAAATGATGGTGGGTTTTATAAATGTGATTATGTTACACTTTCATATTATTTATGGTGTTTACGAGTTTTAATATTTGTACATGTATTAAAGCTTCAGCATTAATATTTTAAACTATGAACTCTTATTCATGAACAATAGAAAAAAGAACATTTCATACATAAATTTTCAGTTCTTAAATATAGACTAATATTAGAAACAGAAAATGACTATTGGAGCTGCTAAAAGTCCCCCCTTCCACACAAGGCCTTTGTAGCCCTCATAAAAGGGAAAGGCCTCACCCCAATCTCAAATTCCCAACCCCAAGGTCATGATCCCCAAAGAGGAAAGGGATGGCACCCCTCATTCAATGAATGGTCCATGTTTAGGAATAAAGGATTGACCCCTTTGCCTCGCTATGAAGGGCCTTGCCAACTCCCAGCACTGCCAGTGGGATACTGCCAGGGCTGTGCTAGAGTTCAGCCTCCCCTTCGGCGGGCCTCACCTGCCTTCCACACTGCTAACGGTGCTCGCTCTCCAAGAAACCACCAGCACACATCTCAGGATCAACTTTCCAAGTAATCTAAGCTAAAACAGTAATATAAGCATGCTGGTAAAAAGATGTATGTCACTAAATCTAAGTCCTGAAAATTACAGGCTGGGCATCTAAAAGTATGGCTTGGAGGACAAGTCCAAGTAAGGACTCCTGATAAATAGCCCCTGGAAAAAGGAATTGGCTGGCAGGGATCTACATCCTGTACCGTCCCATGTCCACATGCTGATTTTGTGAGGACTATTTTTGCTTATCGGAGGTGTCAGCTATCACAAAAAGTATACATGGAACTTTTCGTTCATATATTTAATGTGTGGCTCAAGACAACCCTTATTCTTCCGATGTGCAGCAGAAGAAAAAAAAGCTGGACACCCCTGAACTAGGGCTTAGCCTCACCCCCACACATACTCTAGGCTATCTTTGGCCTGATTCTTAATGGGAACATGTAAGTGACAAATCACTAGAGGAAAACATTAGAAAAAGTCCCACAGGAGAAAAGTTTCAGTGACTAATTGAACATTAGATAGCTTGGCACCTGCAGCTCAGCAGCTAGGGCTCCAGCCACATACACCAGAGCTGGTGGGTTCAAACCCAGCCCGGGCCTGCCAAACAACAAGGGCAACTACAACCAAAAAATAGTCAGGTGTTGTGACAGGCACCTGTAGTCATAGCTACTTGGGAGGCTGAGGCAAGAGAATCACTTAAGCCCAAGAATTTGAGGTTGCTGTGAGCTGTGATGCCACAGCACTCTATCAAGGGGGAAATAGTAAGACTCTATTTCAAAAAAAAAAAAATTTAGCATTAGAAAGCTGGACAGTTCTGTTCAATTTGGAATTTCAAATACAGTTTGATATCCATATATATGCAAATTAATATCTGGAACAATCAGAAAAAATAAATTACTATCATCTAAAATCATCATTAGGTTTTATAACTGAATATAACTAACAAGTGAAGAAAACTTGACATTAAAGAAGTAACATTTCATATTACCTATTACGTATATTCAAAGTTCTCAATGTGTCCTAAGCACTATATATGTGTTTATTTGGCAGAAGAAAAAGGTTGATATCAGCTATCAGCAACTATAAAAAAGCTTAACTATCCTCCTCAGAATAGTCAACAAATAATACATTGAGTATTAAAGTAATATTTCTGGGCTGGGCACGGCGGTCTATATCCTAGCATTCTGGGAGGCCACGGCCAGAGGATCCCTTGAGCTCAAGAGTTAGAGACCAGGCTTAAAAAGTGCGACACCCCATCTCAACTAAATATAAAAATAAAATATAATATATAATAATAAAATAATATAATAATAAAAATTAACCAGGCATGATGTTACATGCCTGTAGTTACTCAGGAGGCTGAGGCAACAGGACCACTCGATATTAAGAGTTTGAGGTTGCTGTGAACTATAATGACTTCTTGTCACTCTACCCAGTGACAGAGTGAGACACTGTCTCAATTAGAAAAAAAAACTTATGGCTCGGCGCCTATAGCTCAACCGGCTAAGGCGCCAGCCACGTACACGTAAGGTGGCAGGTTCGAATCCCTAGCCTGAGCCCGCCAAACAACAATGACGACTGCAACCAATAAATAGCCGGGCGTTGTGGCGGGCGCCTGTGGTCCCAGCTACTTGGGAGGCAGAGGCAAGAGACTCGCTTGAGCCCAGGAGTTGAAGGTTGCTGTGAGCTGTAATGCCACGGCACTCTACCCAGGGGGATGGCTTGAGGCTCTGTCTCAAAAAAAAAAAAAGAAAAAAAACTTATAAGGGCCAAACAAAGTTGGGCTTAGTGTTTCTCTCATTCACATCTCAAAGGTACCCCCATCCCCACAATTTATCAATTATCACAAGATTAGAATCTAGCCACACTATGCCCTTCTGAAAATCTTCTCTTACGCCATGGTTTCATACACAAAACAATAATGAAAACCATTTTTGTCTTTTAGCTCTGCATAAAATCCCTTTAAAAGAAAGTTGACAGTATAAAAAAGAAAAAGAGGCAGGCTTTCTTTTTTACCCATTCCTTAATCTTTACTCTTTCCTTTTCTCTTTAAAACTGTAGGGGAAAAAATCTGAGGGGTAAGCTAAAATCCTGGAAGACTCAGATAAAACATTTAAGGTCCCAAGTCATTACCAGAATCCTAAGTTTAATAATGGGGAAAAAGAAAACAACCTGCCTGAGATATCTGTCCTCTGGTTTACTAAAGAGGATTTCTTAGGCTGATTAGCACAGTTCCTGGCACACATAAAAAGACTTCACTAACTGAAATGAATTCATGAAAGAGAAACAATACACTTCACAATACTAATCAAGCCCTACTTCTTGAAAAGTAAGAATATATTTATGGTCATAAAATAACTTTTATAGGGGTGGTGCCTGGGGCTCAAAGGAGTAGGGCGCTGGCCCCATATGCCAGAGGTGGTGGGTTCAAACCCAGCCCCAGCCAGAAACTGCAAAAAAATAAAATAAAATAAAATAATAACTTTTATAAATCCATTTGCAAGCCTAGCTATAGAAGTGTGATCATGAATAAAGCCACTTTCCTAGCCAGGCATTGTGGCAGGCACCTGTAGTTCCAGCTACTTGGGAGGCTGATCCAAGAGACTCTCTTAAGCCCAAAAGTTTGAGGTTGCTGTAAGCTGTGATGCCACAGCACTCTACCAAGGGTGACATACTAAGACTCTATCTCAAAAAAAAAAGCCACTTTCCTATATGTTCAAGTCAAGAAACAATATGTTTAATATATTTTGCAAAGTATATAAAATGCCATGCATTTTCTACAAACTCCTATCAATACAGCCAAATTAAGCAGTGTGAAAAGGAGGGAGAGAAAAACCAGAAAAAATGACAAGCTAAGCAAAATAATCTGTGAACTACTTACGACAATAATTAAAAGGCTAACAGCACTAACTCTCATTTTTAATGAAATACACAGTAAGTAAATTTGCGTTCATCTTCTGATTTTTTCCCTAATATTTGATTTAACAATTTTTTTCATGTGAAAGTGTTTCTGTGTTCTTGTAGGTGGTGGTGGTAATTTAGTAAAAGAATATCAAAAAGAAACAGGCATATAAAGTAGAATTCACAAGCTCCTGCTGTGCTTATGAGGGGTATCAATTGTACTTAATTAATACATGAATTTAGAGTTACTCCAAGGCAGAGGTTCTCAACCTGTGGGAACTGTATAAAGGGCTGCAGCATTAGGAAGGTTGAAAACATTCAACATTATACTGCTAGCAACTAATTAGAGAAAATGTTTTACATCTCACCACTTCAGCAAAAAGAGAAAGATTTACTTTTGAGATCACTAACACCAGACTGCCTGGATACTCCCTTCAGGGTACTCTGTGTAGACCAGCAGTTCACAGAGTTAGTGTTTGGACTGCAGGCATGTGGGTGTGTGCTAGCATGGCTGTGGTTATTTTTAAGTCAGGCTCAGAAACTAGATGCTCAGGTCTAGTCAGGCAAAATACAAACCACTTATCAATAAATATGTTTGCTACCAGTTATCATTGTATTCTCTTTTTTCCCACCAACAAACATAGTTTGCAACTGTGTACAAAATTACTACCAAACTCCTTGGGTATATGTCCTATTCTTTTTTTATTTTTTTTGTCTGATTCTTTTTAATTTTATTAACAACATTACCTTGAAAATATATATGCATAGGCCAGGCACAGTGCCTCACCCCTGTATTTTTAGCACCCTGAGAGGCCAAGGTGGGAGGAATTACTTGAGCTCAGAAGTTCAAGACAACTGAGCAAGAGCAAGACCAAGACCTCAAATCTACTAAAAATAGAAAAAATTAGCTGGACAATATGGCAGGTGTCTATTGTCCCAGTTACTCAGGAGGCTCAGTCAGGAGTATGGAACACTTAAGCCTAATAAATTGAGGTTGCTATGAATTATGGTGATACCATAGCACTTTAGCCTGTGGCAAAAAAGTGAGACTCTATTAAAAAAAAAAAAAAAGGAAAGGAGGGGAAGGGGGGAGAAAAATTTACATGGATATGCCTTAAGGAATCAGAATAACTCATGCAATTATTTTTTGTTGTTGCTGTTTTGTGTTTGAGACAGAGTCCCACTATGTCGCCCTCAGTAGAGGACCATGGTGCCACAGCTCACAGCAACCTCAAATTCTTGGGCCCAAGTGATTCTCTTGCCTCAATCTCAGCCAAAAAAAAATGCCTGGCTATTCTTTTTGTTGTAATTGTCATTGCTGCTTAGCTGGCCCAGGCCGGGTTCAAACCTGCCACCCTTAGTGTATGTGGCTGGTGCCGTAACCACTGTGCTATGGGCACCAAGCCTGCGATTGATTTCTATTAATATTTCAGTTTGAAAGTATCCTTTTTTATTTTCTTAAATTTTTTTAATCAAAGCGAGATTTTTAAAAACAGAAAATATATATACATTTTTTTTTTTTTGAGACAGATTCTCTGTCACCCTGGGTACAATGCCATGGCATCATATACTTCATAGCAACATTTACTTTTTTTTTAAATTTATTTAGAAGATAAATTTCTCCAGGAAGAAAAAATTAAAACCAGAAAAGAATCACTGTGAATTCCAAGAGTATATCTTCTAAGCAAAACATCAAAAGAATATAGTTTTTACTATTATCCAATTACTCTTAATATTTGTAATTAGAACATAGTAATGGATCTAAAATTACTAAACAAAAAATTTAACAAATAAGAATTAGTACAATGGCCTGCTAATTCACTGTATCCTTAAATATGAAGCTGCCCAATTCCAAATGTTCTGCTTTAGATTTTTTTTTTTTTGAGACAGAGCCTCAAGCTGTCCCCGTGGGTAGAGTGCCATGGCATCACAGCTCACGGCAACCTCCAACGCCTGGGCTCAAGCGAGTCTCCTACCTGTGTCCCAAGTAGCTGGGACCACAGGTGCCCACCACAACACCCAGCTATATTTTGGTTGCAGCCGTCCTTGTTGTTTGGTGGGCCCAGGCTGGATTCGAATCTGCCACCTTAGGTGTATGTGGCTGGTGCCTTAGCCACTTGAGCCACAGGCACCAAGCCTAGATGTTTTTTAAGAAAAAAACCTCAAATAAGAAATCCATTCAGTAAGGCTGTTCACTGAACAAATGTTTATTGGGAAAAAAAAATATGTTTATCAAGTAACCCACCATGTGCCGGGGGCATGCCAGATGCTGTGCCGTTCACCAGAGATACTTTTGCAAACAAGACTTACAGGTACCTCCTTCTCTGGGAATTTACATTTTAATGTAGATGTACATTAAACATCTTTAGGTCAGTTTGGCACCATATAACTTGATCATTCTTTTAAAAAGATGTGTAATCTATAATTCAACAATGATCAAAAATTTAGTTGTATATGAACAGCTCAAAAAGGTTTATGTCAAGTTCTAGCCAATAAAACCAGGCAAGAGAAGGTAATGAAGGGAATCCAAATGGGCCAGAGGAAGCTAAAACTCTCCCTTTTTGCTGACGTTATGACCTTATACTTAGGGAACCTCAAAGACCCAACCACAAGACTCCAGGAAGTTATCAAAAAATACAGTAATGTCACAGGATATAAAATGAGTGTCCAACAGTAGTCTCCGTACATGCCAACAACAGCCAAGGTGAGAAGCTAATCACAGACACAATTCCCTTCACAGTAGCCTCAAAGAAAATAAAATACCTAGGAATATACCTAACAAAAGATGTGAAGGACCACTATGAAGAAAATTACAAAACCTAAGAAATAGCATAAGATATTAACAAATGGAAGAATATACCATGCTCATGGCTGGAAAGAATCAACATTGTTAAAATGTCTATACTTCCCAAAGCAATCGAGAGATCCAATGTCATCATACTTTCAAGATTTAGAAAAAATAATTCAGCTTGGCCCCTGTGGCTCAAGTGGCTAAGGCGCCAGCCACATATACCTAAGGTGGCGGGTTCGAATCCAGCCTGGGCCCACCAAAACAACAATGACGGCTGCAACCAAAAAATAGCTAGGTGTTGTAGTAGGCGCCTGTGGTCCCAGCTACTTGGGAGGCAGAGGCAGGAGACTCGCTTGAGCCCAGGAGTTGGAGGTTGCTGTGAGCTGTGATGCCACAGCACTCTACCTAGGGGGATAGCTTGAGGCTTTGTCTCAAAAAAAAAGAAAAGAAAAATAATTCTTCATTTTGTATGGAAGCAGAAAAAGCCCTATAGAGATAAGGCAATTCTTAGTAAAAAAACAACAAGGCCAGGGGCGTCAGTCTACTGGACTTTAGACTTTGATTGAACAATGTTAAACCTTGTAATATGGTACTACCAGGCCATAGTGATCAAAACAGCATGGTATTGGCACAAAAATAGAGACACTGACATCTGGAACCAAACAGAAAACTATGAAATGAAACCAACATCTTACAGCCACTTGATCTTCGATAAACCAAACAAGAAGATACACTGGGGGAAAGAATCCCTATTCAATAAATGATGCTGGGAGTATTGGGTAACCACATGTAAAAGACTGAAACTGGACCTGCACCTTTCTCCACTCACTAAAATTTATTCAAGATGGATAAAAGATCTAAATCTAAGGTATGAAACAATAAAAATCCTCAAAGAAAGTGTGAGGAAAACTTGAAGGTATTGGCGTGGGAAAGACTTTATGAAGAAGACTCCAGGGGCAAGTGCTACAACAACAAAAATAAACAAATGGGACATAATTAAACTCAACAGCTTCTGTACAGCTAAGGACACAACAACCAAAGCAAAAAGACAATCATCAGAATGGGAAAAGATACATATTATCAATCGGACAAAAGCTTGATAACTACAATCCACAGAGACCTCAAATTAAACAGCAAAAAAAGAGCCAAGATCCCGTACATCAATGGGCAAGTGAGATGAACAGAATCTTCTATAAAGAAAACAGACAAGGTTCAGCTCCTGTAACTCAGCAGCTGGGGCACCAGCCACAAACATCTGAGCTGGCAGATTCAAACCAGCCTGGGCCAGCCAAACAACAATGATAACTGCAACCAAAAAATAGCTGGGCGTTGTGGCAAACTCTCCTAAAAAGGGAGAGTTTTAGCTTCCTCTGGCCCATTTGGATTCCCTTCATTACCTCCCATGGGAGGTAATGGGAGGCTGAGGCAAGAGAAATTGCTTAAGCCCAAGAGTTTGAGGTTGCTGTCATCTGTGATGCCACAACACTCTACCAAGGGCAACAGACAAATAGCTAACAAACATATGAAAAAATGCTCATAGTAACTAATTATCAGAGAAATGAAAATCAAAACCACCCTTAGATATCAACTAAATCCAGTGAGACTGGCCCACATCACAAAGTCTCAAAGCTGCAAATGCTGGCGTGGTTGTGTAGAGAAGGGAACACTTTATACTGCTGGTGGGGCTGCAAACTAATACAGCTTTTTGGAAGGAAGTATGGAGAATCCTCAAGGAACTTAAACTAGACCTCCCATTTCATCCAGCAATCCCATTACTGGGCATCTGCCTAGAAGGAAAAAAAATCATTTTATTATAAGGACATTTGCACCAGACCATTTATTGCAGCTCAGTTTACAATTGCCAAATTGCAGAAACAACCTAAATGCCCACCAATCCAGGAATGGATTAACAAGCTGGGGTATATGTGTACCATGGAATACTATTCAGCTACTAAAAAAGATTATACTTTACATCTTTTGTATTAACCTGGATGAATGTGGAACATATTATTCTTAGTAAAACATCACAAGAATGGAGAAGCAAGAATCCAATGTACTCAATTCTGATATGAGAACAACTAATGCTAATACATGGGGGTGGGGGGAGAAGGGGAATGGAAGAGTGGAGAACAGGAAGGATGAAGGGGGGTGGGGGGTCATGAGGTGTGACACACCTCTTGGGGACACAATTATAAGAGGGGTTTTACCTAACAAATACAAGCAGTGTAACCTGGTTCGTTGTACCCTCAATGATTCCCCAAGAATTAAAAAAAAAAAAGTTTATGTCATTTAAAACCAAGAATCTTTATTAATATAAAATCTGAGGTGCATGTTTAGAACACTTCATGCCACGCAGACATGTAATATACAGGGTGGCACATACCTTACAATCCCAGCACTCTGGGAGCCTGAGGTGGGAAGATGGCTGAAGCCAGGAGTTCATGATCCATCTGGGCAACATAGTAAGACCCTGACTCTACAAAAAATGTCAAAACTAGCCTGTTGATACAGTGCATGCCTGTAGTCTGACTCAGGAGGGTGAGGTGGAAGGCTGAGGAGTTGGAGACTATACACACACACACACAGGTTAAATGAATATATAAACTGCTCCCATCTACTGAGCACTTAATAAATACATCAGGAGCTAGGGCATGTGGTTGGTACACAGCATGTTATTTAACCCACACAATTACCTTATATAGTGGGCACTAGAAGCATCTGAGTGTTTTAGGAGAGCAAACTCAGGTAAGGAGGTCACAAACTCAATAGAACATAATGCCAGAACTTGAGGCTAGAGTACTAACACATGCACTCTTCAATACTATACTACATACATGGCAACACTGAACAAATGATCCAAACACTGAACTAAGTATATATTGATCTTCCCATTGCTATAAAAAATTTCAACCCTTAATATTTCTAAAAACATCTAGGAAAACCTTTCCTGATTTTAGACTTTTTCATATAAGACATGTCTTCCTACACCTCACCTCGGCCATCCTCTACAGAGCAAATCTGAACCTTTCTTATTGGTTGTGTTTTTACCCGGTGTAAGGAAGAAGGATTCAGGCTGCCTTGTATAATTGGTATCTACTTCCAGCAATTAACTACTATCACATATGAGGCTTGAAAGGGGAATCATATTTAATTTGAACTTGAGATTCCAGGTCTAGTATATACAGATACATGCTGCCTAGTTCAGACTTCAAATGACTACTATGACGAAAGAAATATTTATTCTCATAGTCATTAAAATAATAATTATGAATATTTGTAGAGTACTTCAGAATTTAAAAAGCACATTTAAACACGGTATGTCCCTAGAGCCTCCTAGAAATCTTTTGACTAGACAGGGAATAAATCGTGCCTCTGTTTGGCTGTTAAAGAAACTCATGATAAAAGAAGTATAGTGATTTGCCCTAAGTCATTCACCCAGTAAGTGACAGATTGGGATTTTAAAACAGGACTTCTGCCTCCTAAGTCAATATTCATTCCAAGAAAATAAACAGTTTTCTATCTGCTTACTCTAAGGATTCTTTTTCCCTTAAACATTTATGCCAAAAATGTTTACATAACTTATCCTCTAAAGTCTTTTCAATACAAGCCTGTGGTCCTGAACACTTACTCAGCAAATCTGGCACACACTATGGCTAGAAAGTATGTTTCAGGGCTTCTACCTGGAGCTGTGCAAACCTACAGCAACTCGAAACATTCAGGAAACTTGGTTTTGCTTTTTTTCTTTTTTTGAGACAGAGCCTCAAGCTGTCATCCTGGGTAGAGTACTGTGGCATCACAGCTCACAGCAACCTCCAACTCCTGGGCTCAAGCAATTCTCCTGCCTCTGCCTCCCAACTAGCTGGGACTACAGGCGCCCGCCACAAGGCCCGGCTATTTTTTGGTTGCAGCCATCATTGTTGTTTGGTGGGCCCAGGCTGGATTCAAACCTGCCAGCTCAGGTGTATGTGGCTGGCACCTTAGCCACTTGAACCACAGGTGCCTAGCCAGAAACTTGGTATTTTTAATAGTTACCAAGAATCTTTATAAAGTGCTATAAATGTTTCCTTTCCTGCCCTTAAGCAGAATGATCCCAAATCATTTAACACTCTCCTGGTCAAACACAAGAATTGGTTGGCCAGGGCCATGGCTCATGTCTATAATCCTAACAGAGAGATTATAGGAGAAAGAGGCAGGTGAACTCGAGTTCAAGAGCTCAAGACCAGTCTGAGAAAGAGCTAAAACACAGAAAAACTAGCCAGGCTTCATGGCGGGTACTTGTAGTCTCCCCTACTTGGAAAACTGAGGCAGGAGGATCACTTCAACCCAAGAGTGAGAGGCTGCTGTGAGCTAGGATGCTATGGCACTCTACACAGGGTGATGGAGTGAGACTCTGTCACTAAATAAATGAAGAAATGAATAAATTCTTTACAGGGCATCATCAATCTTATAGCACGGCCCTATATGTTGAGTCCTGATGATTCAAAGCCCAAATAAAAACAAATGAACAAATAAACATAAACCTCATCTTCAAGGCACACACAGGCAAGTTAAGGGGTGGTGAGAGGGGAAAGGGGGCAGGGTAGGGGGACAACCACTCCCCTAAGCTGTAAAACCAGGTGTATAAGGCAGGAGCAGCACATGGTCCAAAGAGTCTTCAGGCAAAATCAAAGACACACATGAGCAGAGGACAGCAAGGGGAGGCTGGAGCAAGGAAGGAATGGTAGGCAGTCTCTGCAATATTCGTACTAATAATGTCGTACCTGGGGGTCCGAGTGAAGAAGAAGAAGGAGTAGAGGTCAAATGACAGCCTATAAAGCGAGAAGAGAAGGAAGAGGACGTACTCTGGTGACAGATGTGTCAAATACAGGAGAGGCCAAGCCGTGGAGAAAAGTGAAAGCAAACCATCACAGAACAAAGGGTAAATACACGAGAACACAGAGAAGATGACCAGAAGAAAATAACTCGGCACATACACAGGTGCATGCAGAAACTCACATCACCTGGTCATCCTCTTATTTTGTTAAGTAAATAAAAATAATCCTCTCCCCCCAATCACAAATCATAAAATAGAGCACTGGAGATTATTCTGGCAAATCTTGGAATGGGGGTGGGAAGAGGAAACTGGAGTCCAGAAAAGCAGAAAAGTACCGTTATCTGTAGAAAGCCACACACATCAGTGATGGGACAAGGCCTAAGCCTGATTGCTGGTCCCTCGGATTTAAGCTCTGCCACACACACTCCCAATACTCAGATGAATTTGTATTGCTTCGACCACCTCTCAAATCTCATTTCAAATATATTATAATCTTTACTAAAATGAATTTTCATGATAATAAAGTTTACTTCAAAATTATTTATGCTGAGGTAATATAATCTTGCATAAATCTACTGGGAAATATTCTTAGAGCCATTTATATCACTCTTTTCCTACAGTAGTTATCTTAGAAAATGGAATGTAGATTAGCTGTCGTAACTCAATGCTGTGTTTTACTGTTTTATCATTATAAATAACAGTGAAGGTTAAGGATAATAGTGATAATATAAATCTACCCTTACTGCATATAATGAAGTCTATATGCTTAACAACTAATAAAGTAAGAAAAAATAACTAACAGAGTAATTACAGAAAATAAACACACTGCAAGGAAGAAATACTTTGGAAATGGATATAATTATTTCCACATAGGAACAGTGGTGCTTTTCAAGACTCTAGAATCAGTCTTATCCCCAACCAAAATATTCTTCTCAAGTGATCTTTAGGAGACATCACCTATTCCCAGGATAAGAAAAAACAATCACCTTTCTTGATAAAAGAAAAAAAAAGATTTCATCTAAATTCTAATACCAAAAATTCAAATTAATGTACCAGGCCTTGGCTCGGCACCTATAGCTCAGTGGCTAGGCACCGGCCACATAAACTGGAGCTGGAGGGTTCAAACCCAGCCCAGGCCTGCCAAACAATGACAACTACAACCAAAAAAATAGCTAGGCGTTGTGGCAGGCACCTGTAGTCCTAGCTACTTGGGACACTGAGACAAGATGGCTTAAGCCCAAGAGTTTGAAGTTGCTGTGAGCTATGACGCCAAGGCACTCTACCAAGGGCAACATAATGAGACTCTATCTCAAAAAAAAAAAAAAAAAAGAAAGAAAAGAAAGAAAATATAACTGATATTTAAACATTCTTAGGACTAAGAAAATGCAGACAAGTTGAAACATGAAACTGGATGATCATAAAAGACACAAGGGTGACTGGTAGACTCATAATGACAACTAGACAGCCAATATGTAATAGGATGCAATTTCCAGAGAGACACATCTTAAAATTGCCCAGAAGGATGAAGGAAAAGACTCACAAATGCAGGAAATAGCAAGTTAAAAATACCAACAAACACCAGTATGTTAATATTCTTTTTTTTTTTGAGACAGAGCCTCAAGCTGTCCCCCTGGTAGAGTGCCATGGCATTACAGCTCACAGCAACCTCCAACTCCTGGGCTCAAGCGAGTCTCTTGCCTCCGCCTCCCAAGTAGCTGGGACCACAGGCGCCCGCCACAACGCCCGGCTATGTTTTTGGTTGCAGCCGTCATTGTTGTTTGGCGGGTCCGGGCTGGGGATTCGAACCCGCCACCTTAGGTGTATGTGGCTGGCGCCTTAGCTGGTTGAGCTATAGGAGCCGAGCCAGGTCATCCCAACTTTAATAGCTATCCCACAGTTACTAACAGTATGTGGTTCATAAAAGAGAAAGAAGCTTCTGTTCTATTGTGCAAGTAGATAATTTTTGCATAGAGTATGGAAGAAAATTGAGCTAGCTCCTCACAGGTAAGTAAGAGGTCTTTTAGATGACAAAAATAGTAGAGTTCTTGTTAAGTAGTATTATCTTACTTCTCTGGAAAAAAATAACCACATAGTTTTTTGAATGTGTAAGAATTATACAAAGTGAGTGATGCCTCTCACTTTAAATTAATACCTAGAAAGATTATGCTTATTGAGGAAGGTATGTCAAAAGGAAAAAATAGGCTGAATGCTAAGCTTCTTGCATCTAGCCGTTAGCCAAATTGTGACTGTAAGGAAAAGTTTTCAAAGGAAATTAAAACTGCTACCCAGTGAACCCAGTAATGATAAGAAAGAAGGTCTGGACAGAAGACTACACCAGCCACCAAGATTCCCTTACACTAAAGCTTAAGTTAGACAAGATCTTAACACTCTTCAATTCTTTGGAGGCTAAGAGAGGTTAGGAAGCTTCAAAAAACAAATAAACAAACAAAACCCAAGAAAACAGAAGTCTGAAACTACCATAGGTTGGTTCATGAGGTTTAAAGAAAGGCGCCATCTCCATAACATAAAAGTGCAGGGTGAAGCAGCAGATGCTCATGTGGAAACTATAAGAAGTTATACAGATGATTCTGCTGGGATAATTGATGAAAGTGGCTACACCAAACAACAAGTTTTCAATGTAAAAAGAACAGCCTTCTGTTGAAAGAAGAAGATAGGTAGGACTTTCACAGCTATAAAAGAGAAGTCAAAGCCTGGCTTGAAAGCTTCAAAGTACAGGACAACCCTCTTCTTAGGGGCTAATGCAGCTGGGATTTTAAGCTGAAGCCAATGCTCCTTTACCATTGCAAAAATATCAGGGACCTCAAAAATTAAGTTAAATCTAACGTGCATGGGCTCTGTTAAAAAATTAAAATATCAGGGACCTCAAAAATTAAGTTAAATCTAATGTGATGTGCTTGGGTAGCACATCTGGGTACAGTATGTTTTACTGAATATTTTAAGTCCACTTTTGAGAATTACTCCTCAGAAAATAAAATTTCTTTCAAAATATTACTACTCATTGTTAGTACATCTTGTCAACTAAGATATCTGATGGAGATGTATGAGGATATTAATTTTGTTTTCATGCCTGGTAATATCAATTCTGTGGCCCACAGATCAAGGAGTAATTTCAACTTTCAGGTTTTATCATTTAAGAAATACATTTCATAAGGATATAGATACCATAGATAGGGTTTCTCTGATGGATGCAGACATAGTAAATTAAAAATGTTCTGGAAAGGATTTGCCACCCTAGATGCTATTAGGAACAGCCATGATTTGTGACAAGAAGCAAACTATCAACATTCACAGGAGTTGGGAAGATGTTGATTCAAATCTTCCTTGATGACTTTAAGGGCTTAATGAGTATAATGAGCACATAACTACATGTATCTGGTGGTAGACACAGAATTAGAAACAGAGCCTGAAAACGTGATTAAAACTGCAATAAGTAAACAAATAAATAGATGAATAGACAAACGTGTGCAGATAAGGAAGTGCTTCTTGCAGCTTAGCAAAGGAAGCAGTGTCTTGAGATGGACTCTCTTCCTGGTGAAGATGCTCTGAGCATGGCTGAAATGACAACAGATGATTTACAATATCACACAAGCTTAGTTGATGGAGCAGTGGTGGGTTTGAGAGCATTGACTTCAGTTCTGAAAGACATTCCACTGTGGCTCAAATGCTCCCAACATCATTTCATGCTATAGAGAAGCCTTTTGTGAAAGGAAGAGTATATCAATGTGTCAACTTTCATCATTATGTTATTTTAAAAAATTGTCACAGCAACATCAATTTTTAGCAACCACCACCCTGATCTGTCAGCAGCCATCAACATGGAGCCAGGAGCTTCTACCAACAAAAAGACTACAGCTCTCTGAAGGTTCCCGCAATCATCAGCAGTTTTTAGCAATAAACCGTTTTTATATTAAGGTATGTACTTTGGGGGGATAACATGTAGCAGTATAGTGTAAACATTACTTTTGCATGCATTGGGAAAGCAGAGAGTTCCTGTGACCATCTGTATTGTGGTGACCTATAACTGAAGCTGCAATATCTCTGAGCTTGGCCTGTATTAGCAAAGTTTTTGAAAGTTTTTATTGAAATACAAAACATATACAGGAACGTGCATATACCATTATTATACGACCTTATAACTTCTCACTAAATGAACACACTTCTTTAAACAGCACTTACATGAAGGAAGAGAATGTTATCAGCATTCATGAAACACTTATGCCCCCTTCACTTTACCTTCAAGTCACTATGGAATTCCCCAATGGTGTCATTACCCAGTCTTCTAGCATAGATTGGCTTTTTGTTTTACTTGACAGGAAGGTACTCTATCAAGCTGTGTGCATTATTGGGTGTGGCTTCTGTCCTCCAACACTAGATTTTGAAATTCATTCATATGATTAAGTTTAGTGGTAGGTAGTTTATTCTCATTGTCCTATAGCATTTTATTCTATAATATATTCACTATTTTAACTGTTCTGAATAGAATGGCTGGGGACATTTGGTACTTATTTTTTTGGATAACATATGGATGTGATTCTCTTGGAATTCTATTTAGGAGTAGAATTGCTATATCATAGGGTATGTATATATTCACATTTATTTCACCTTTTGCTTCGTGTTCAAGCAGGATCTGAAAGCAGTGTCAGACCTGTCAGACCTCAGGATCTGAAAGCAGTTTAAATTTGGGTGAAAGTTGGCCAGGAGATTAACACTGATCAATACCTCATTTCCTACCTCTGTTTTATTTACTAAAAAGAAAAACAAAACAAGGACAGTTATACTCTAACAGTAACGATTTCCTTACATTAAGTTATCGCTCAAGTGAGTTAGTCTTTTAGCTGCTCCAGTCTACAAACATGGCTGACAATATCAGATGACCCACAAAAGGCACAAGCTTCACTTCTCTCCACCCCATATCCCTCCAACCCAATAACAATCTCCTTCTTATTGCAGATACAATAAATGTGAATCCAAATGTTGAACTACATTCTAGGTATGTTAGGAAATAAAATGTTCAGAGAAATAAAATTAACATGAAAATATAGTTGAATTTAAGCCAAGGAAAAGAAGCAGTGTACTACTTTCGTCTATTGTACAATGAAGTATTCTCTTTAAAATTAGATTATTCATTTGTACACAGGACATAGCATTTTCTGTAACTGAATTACAGGAAAAATTCCATTTTCTCTTATTTACAAAAAGAGAAATAAATGTTTATAACCTCTATGGCTGTATGATGTGTTTTTGAAAACACTTTAGTAAATAACTAGCAAGGTGGTATAAAAGAATGCAAGGTGAGGAAAACTTAAGATCTCATCAAGCAAAAGGTGAGAAGATGGGATAATCTGGAAAACTGCCATGAAGTCTAAGAGAAATAGTGTGCTGTCAGAATAATTAGAGTTCAGCCACAATATTCAAGACTGTGCATTGGTTGATTTTATTAATAAATAAAAACAACATCTGCTCACAAAAATAGTTAAGTCAGCTGGGGAAAAAGACATGGCAACAGATGACTTGGAAGCAAACCAGAATGTGATGTGCTTTCTAAAAGAGGGATAAAGTGCAAAGACTGGGTGCAGAAGGATAGGAAGAAATGAGTGACACCCAGAGGTGGGGGTATCCCCATCACCAGTTTGCAAACATGTTTATAACCACTTTGTGGAAAAATTGTATAATATGCAGAAGGGAACGATCCATGGAGAGCTGAGAGTAATCATCTCAAGGAAGAGGATTTTCATCGTTCATTCAAAGGAAATTTTAACTGTAGAACAAGGAGAATGTTGTAGGATTTCAAAATGTTTCTAGGAGTAAATCTGGAATTCAGCTTCAAAACTTAATGTTCTTTCCTGGGTAGAGCACGTAGAAAATCCGGAGCATGAGAAGAATCAGAGAAAAAGTGTCATGTTGATCGCAAAACAACCGTGCACAATAGAACAAATTAAAAAAGGACCTCTGGCTTTTAAAAATATACCAACTCAATAAATCTAGAACACTTATTTTCAAGGTAGGTTGATTCAAGGCTGAACAGAAAGATGATGATTATAAGGAAGCAGCAGGAATTATATGTCATGGTAATGAGGTAAGAAAATGGTATTTTATGATCACCAATTATTATGTTAATGAGGAAATTAATCAAATGGGGGAAATGTAATTGGAAAATTGATGAGTGAGTATGACTGACTATATTACATTGGGGAATAGGTTAACGCACAGAACTGGAGGTTTTGTATATATTTAATACTCAAAATTTATGCTGCATGTCTGCCTTAAGGAAGGTAAGATGGAAAACAAGACAAATGTCAAGAATTGAAAATTGATTTTCTTGAATTTCAGGGTGAAAATTAACTGGTAAATGTCATTTTCTTTGTGTTGTATAAAATATTCAGTTTTTTGATTGTGTCCTAATCAACTGCATCTGAACATAAGTTCTTTGAAGGAAGGGATGGTGAATTGTTGCATCTGGGATCTGGAGCAACATGTGATACAAGCCTGATTATCTTGCAAGAAAAACAAGCCAACTGCACTAAAGTAAAAATTTATGATAAAGCATCTCAAAGAATCTAAGGGGAAAAGTACAACTGGTATAACATTGTAGCAATAGTTAATACCATTTTATATTTTAGTAATAGGGTAGATGGAGGGCATGACTAACGTTCAGTGTGATCTGGGCATCTATCATAACTACTTATCTACATTTATAAGTAATTATTTTCTCACGTTTTGCAGAACAGCCTTCCCTGTTTCCCTGGACCATGTGGTGAAATTTCTATGCATTTCTAAGTATCCAGGAAAGATGAAATACATCTTTTATAACACCAATTTGAATTCCCAGGAAGGGGCAAGGACAGGAATAAATTGGATACAAGTCCCAAGACTGGACCAATCAGCTGCATCCAGGGGACCAATCAGCAGCATATAGTTCCAGTGTGGTGCCAGCCCAGAGGACAAACATTTACAAAGGAATGGATGATTGTTCTGAGATACCTGCAGTGACCTCCAGTTCTCATTGTAGATGTGTTAAATGAATAAAAGGAAGTCACATTTAGTTCCCCTGCAGTGACTCATGCATTTCTCTTGGACAGAACATTTTTGTACTAGAACTATTTTAAGAAAATATGTAGGATTAATAAAGAAGCCAAATGTATTTAGGATCACAGGAGAGCATTAGAATTGTCTTTTATTCTCAATTTTACATCGTTTGTCACAGAACAGTTAGCTGTTTATGGGCACAAATCCCATCTTTTCCACTTACTAGTTTGCTTGCTTTACATGTGTTGTTTCCTTCAATAAAAATGCATCTTCCTCATCTGCAAAATGGGGATTGTAATTAATAATAATGATAACAAGTCAGCTTTGGATAAAACTATATATTTAATGAAAAGTGGTCAATGTAGTGCCTAATATATAGTAATCATACTACCAGTATTACATTATTTTTATTATTCCATTATACAATTGTGTTTGTTTTCTATTTGTGCTGTAGAAAATTACCACAAACTTTGTGGCTTAATAACAACACAAATTAAATATCATCAGGATGTCAGAAGTTTGCAATTGGTTTCCTTGAGCTAAAATAAAAACTATCAGTATGCTGTGTGGCTTCTGCGGTCTCCGAGGGAGAATCTAATATTTGTATTTTACAGTTGGTAGAGGTCAGCCACCTGCATTCCTTGGCTCTTGGTGCTTTCCTTTACCAACAAAGCTAGCAGTATGACATCTTCAAATTTTTGTCTTTGTCTTTGACATTATTGCCTTCCATTTGTCATTAAATTGGCCTCATTTGGATAACCCAGGATGCTCTCTTCATGAAAGATCCCTTTCTCTCTCCCTGTCTCTCTGTCTCTCTTTCTTTTCTTTCTCTTTTCCTTTTTTGGTTTTGTTTTGTTTTGAGGTAGGGTCTTCATCTCTTGCTGAGCTAGAGTTCAATGCATGATCATAGCTCATTAGCTCACCACAACTTCAAATTCCTACGGTCAATTTTCTAGGCTTAAATGATCCTTCTGTTTTAGCCTCCCAAGTAGGAAGGACTACATGTGTACACCATCATGCCCAGCTAATTTTTTTTTTCATTTTTGGAAAAACTGGACCTGCCTATTGCTAAGGCTGGTCTTGTCCTATCCTCTAGCAATCCTCTCTTCTTTGCCTCCCAAAGTGCTAGGATTACAGCCATGAGCCACTGTGCACAGCCCCCATGAAAGGTTTTAATCATATTAGTCCTGTGAGTTAAGGTATTCACAGACGTGAGGGACAGAGATGTGGACATCTTTGGTGAGCTATTGTTTTGCCTATGACAACAATAATGTTATTGGTTTTGTTTGTTTTTTCTTTTATAGTGTCTATTTTATAGAACTTGCTTCATGAAGAAATCATTCAATTTAAAATCAATTTTTAGCCTGAAAAATCCTTTTTCTAACTGGAGAAAAAATATTAATAGAATCAGAGTTATGAAATGAAAAATAATATTAATAGAATTATTGGTTCTGGCATTAGACTATTATGAAAATATTTCTCATACATATATTCATGAGTATTCTTTGATATTATGTTAATACAGACAAAACAAGGTTTAAGTAGTTATACCATGTTGCAGAAAATGCTGCTCCAAATAAGATGTTTCTCAGTTACAAGTTGTTCTTCATAATCTACTCATGTGTAGAATTAAATTATCCATGACCTATATTGCTTAAAGTAGATCAAATTACTTGACTAGTTACAAACAATAAAAAAGAATTCTGGGCATATTGCCAACACATAGTTGGGTTTTTTTTTTTGTTTGTTTGTTTTCAATTTCACTTAATTTTGTGAAAAATACACTAAGGTTGAAAGAAAGACTGAATATTTAGGAACTATAGCTTATTAATTCCAGAGTTGCCTATACAAATCTGTAACCTTCAGTTATTTTTTCTTGTCTTTTATTGTATTACACCTTCAACAACTTTGTTCTTGAGCGAAGAAAGCACAGGCACTTTGACCTTTACAGCAGAAGCAGTTCTTTCTAAATACTGCCATATGCAAAGCGAAATTCAACCACAAAATCAAGTAATCAAAGCATTTAGATTCTATACTGTTTTAATATGAATTCCTAGTTCTGTCCAACTTTTTCAGTCTTTAAGCTGCATGAGCTGATTCTAAGTGTTTATGCAGACTTCGGATAAATCATTCTTAACCATATGATGCCTACCATTGATACCCAAGTGTCTAGAGTTTAGTCTTTATTGGCCTTCTCAAGTAAGCCAACTCCCGACTGGCTTTAGAGTTTAAGCTTAAAGCTAGTTTGATTTGATTTAATTTGGATTATTTGAAAGATCAATTGATTTTTCCAACTGTGTGAGTTTAGTTTTGTTTCCTATTTTTGACAGTGCTTTGAGATGGCTTTGCTGGAAAAAAAAGAAAAAAAAATGCTCTATAAAATAACCTTGTGGTTTAAAAAAAAAAAAGAAAGCATTGATTTAAGGTTACCTGGTGATATCCCTACATAACGTTTGCTTTAACAGAACTCTGAGAAATAAACAGCCTTGCCACAAGGAAAATCTCTCTTGAAAAAGGAAAAAAGCCTGCTACCGAAGATAAGCAAAAAGGATAATGAATGTCACAATCTCCAAAAATTATTGCTCCATTTGTCAAAGTTTATATGTCAGAAGAAGGAACACTAGATTAAAAGAACCAAGTTGTTCATATGCGCAAAGATGCCAAATTAAGTCCCCATTTTCTTGTGCTCAAACTTGATTAAGCTGTTCTGGACATACTCCTTTCTGAAGGTTGCAGAAGTACATAAACAGTGGGTGAAAGGGCTCTGTTTGATGACCCTGACAGCTGGGATGAATGAATACACAGTGACACCTCATTTACTCAATCAACTGATATAAAACCTGGCAGAGCCCATTTCAATTATGAGCTTAAAGAAGAGTATGTAACTAAGAATTTAATCTCAGAGTAGGCAATTTAATCACCTCATTAACAAAATAATATAAATCATATTTTATCACTGATTCAATTTAATTCACCATTTAAAAAAAAAAAATTGTCGGATACAGTGTTAGGCCCTGGAAATAAACTGATGAGATGATTGAGCTGTTTCTAGCCACATGAATTATAAAATCCACTGGAGAAGATAAATAATAAACAACTAATTTCAAATGTGATTATTATGAAAACCGGAGAACAGGGTGTTATAGAAGCATATGGCATACCAATCTAACACAGTGCTTCTACAAAGGCGAATCAATCCTTGGAGCTACCTCCCTCCCTCTCTCCCTCCCTTCCTTCTTTCTTTTCTTTTCTTTTTTCTTTTTTTTTTTTTTTTGTCACTATGTCACCCTTGGTAGAGTGCCATGGTTTCACAGCTCCCAGCAGCCTAAAACTCATGGGCTTAAGCGACTCTCTTGCCTCAGCTTCCCAGGTAGCTGGGACTACAGGCTCCCACCAAAGCCTGGCTATTTTTTTGTTGTAGTTGTCACTGTTGTTTAGCAGGCCCGGGCCAGGTTGGAACCCTTCAACCTGGTGTATGTGGCCAGTGCCCTAACCACTGAGAGAGGGCAAGTCTTCTTTCCTTTCTTAGCTCCCTCTCTCTCCCTTCCCTGACTCTCTTCCTTCCTTCCTTCCCTTCCTCTCTTCCTTCCTTCTTTCCTTCCTCTTCCTCCATCTATTTTGCTGAAAGATGTGCTTACTCTCCTCTGCTAGAAATGGGTACACAGCAGTGAACATAGACTCAAGATCCTGCTCTTAAAAGGCTTAAAAAAAAATGGTATACAAATATTGATGGAATGTATTTAAATGGTAAATTGGTTTATTGCTACTAATGACTACTTTAGAAGGGACATGAAAATTGCTATGAGAAAGGAACTTAATTTGTCTGAGGGTGGTGTCTGGAATATTCTATTGAGAAAGTGACACTTAAACTGTAAATGGAAAATGGGAAAAAACGTCTTCCAAGCAGATGGCCGTAACAGCATATGTGAAGGCCTGAACATAAGAAGTTAGAAGACGTCTAGCGGGAATAAAGATAATAGAGAGATAAAAAATAGTTTTACAGATGAGAACACAAAGCACTAAAGAACCAGTTTATTATAGCATTTGATCTTGTGGTAATAAGGGTTATAGCTTGAGATGGAGCCAGGAATTTGATTATGAAGAATGTTGTGGGTATGACTGTATTAACACGCAGACCATCTCTACCCCATGCATTTTGAGTCATGGCTGTTCCGTAGATGTAGGTACCTCACAGCTTTCCTGTGATGATAAAGAATGCGCAGGTGACCCAAATTGACCCAGAAAAAGATATTCTGGGGAGTTATAAGACTTTCTCTTCCTCTGGACTTCTCATGTGTAAATATGGAGCCTAAAACTGTTTACAACCATCATATAGATGCCAAATCAAGACAAGCTCCAAGAAATGGAATTGGATGATTAAAATTAAATTAGTCTTGAAGCCTACAGTACTGTTGTGTGGTCTCAAACTTTTTTTGCTATTGGAAGTTTAGAAATTGGGGATGATATAAATAAAACAACACTTCAGGAGGCGAATCTAGCTTCAAGATCAAATGTTAAATCATACAAAATTGATGTTCCTAGTGCCTGTTCATATAGATTTTATTGGCTTTTATTGTTTTTCTGATGTGTGGAACAATACATAAATATTATACATGTTCACAGACTTTTCTATTTTTTAAAATGTTTTTAGTCTTCCTATATTTCTGCAGAAAGATAAATTTCAGTTTCCCTGAATATTGCTTTTTAGGGAAGCACAGCCCTGGTAGAAATATAAGATCGATACCTGGTGATTCCTAAGTGGAAGGTATAGAAATTCAATAATATTAGTTTATTATGGGCTGATAGCTGGAATATAATCATGTTACCACAAGAAATTGTATGAGTGTGTATGTGTGCTTGTAAGAATATGCATGTCATCGCAACTCGAGCACCTCAAGGGAAACCACTCTGGTTCATTTATTTTTGTGACTTCTCATAATACTATTTCTCTTGTTTAGCCCTCTGCTTCCTGACTAATATCTTGCAGCTTCTTTGCTGGCTTCTGCTCCTTGAACAAAATTATAATAATTTTCATTTCTTGGACATATTTCAGGGAATCTTTTCTATGTCCACTCTCTTCCCAGGAAATTTCATTTACATTATATCAGCATTAATTTTAGTTACACAGACTCAACATCTTCACGGACATCCAGAATTTTATTACGATCACATACTATCTCTTGATTTAGGTTTCAAATTCCCAAAACAGATTTTGATATTTTAACCCTAAGCCCAGTCAGAAACTTTTTTTCAAGTTATATGGCTGGCATTAAGAATAACAAGGATAAAAACATACAAACAGCGCGTACACCCCCCCACACACACATACATACTTGGGCATTATCTGAAATGCAGGGTTCTGATGTGCACAGATTTCAGTTTCCATGGCACATGAACTTTGAGTAATCCCATAAAGTACTACTTTTATTGACAACTCCTTAGTCCACAAATTGCTACATACGTAACAAACACGTATATCATGATCAGTAACTAATTCTGTAACTTTTTTCACCATGAGTAGTCCCTTTAGATGTTATTTATTTCACACAGACAACACTTCATGCAGTTCCATTGCCCCTTTGTGTTCTGCTGATGAACCTCTGCAACCGACGCATGTTTTAGAGAATGGGAAATGGAAATTGCCGCAAAGAGTAAAATGCAGCAAAGAAATGAAAAATGCTAACACCAAGTGTGAAATTAAAATGTAACATAACCAGTATTATGGAGGATACAGATGAGTGGGAGGAACGTTGACACGAGCCATGAGGAAGACTCTGGATAGAAAGCTAGAGAAACTTAGTCCAAGTGTGTTTATCAACATGAATGAGGAAAGTGTTGGGATGAAAAGAATATCCCGGAGGACTGGAAATCTTAGAGATGATTTATAACAACAAAAGTACGAATGTCATACAGTGATCCCAGTAGAAGGAAGTATTCTGGTTTAGCCACATAGAATGGGATATTCTCTGTATCTTGAATTACACTGTGAGAAGACAAGAACTATTCTAACTAATAAGCTTTTTTAACAATTAAAACATGTTTAAAATTACTATATTTACAGAGGATGCCAATAAAACATATACTCAAGCAATGTTTGACTTCTGCAATTATGAGAAACACAAGACACAACGTACATGGTAATAAATGTCATCAGTGTATATTATGACAATTTTAATAGTGTCTTTTTTCTTTCTTAAAATGAATATGTATTTTTTGCTACCCTCTGTATTTTAGTTTTTCTCTTTCATATTTCCCTATATATTTATACCTGGCATTCTGAGACCTTTTTGGCAATTTTTTTTTTTTTTGAGACAGGATCTTAGTCTGTTGCCTGGGCTAAAATGCAGTGTCAGCATCATAGTTCAAGTGCTCATACTGCAAGCACTTTTCCTGCCCCAGACTCCCAAGTAGGTGGAAGTATAGACACGCATCATCCTGCCCTGCTAAGTTTTCTATTTTTGGTAGGAGGAGTCTCACCATTGCTCAGCTGGTGTCAAACTCCTCTTGCCGTGGCCTCTCAAAGTGCTAGGATTACAGGCAGGAGCCAGCACGCCCAGCTAGCCTTTGACAAACAATAATAATTGCTTGTAGATTTTAAGATTGTTTTGTATACTTTTAGCTTGCCTGACCATTTCTTGAGTCCTGCATTACCATGCAAAACAAGTAATGCTGTGTATATAATTAATCCATTATTTTCCATTTTTATTTTAACACCATATTCTAAGCCATCATCATCTCTCATCTGAATAAATGCAATGATCACCCCACTTATGCTCTTCCTGTTGTCTTGATTCCAATTCATCCTCCACACGATAGCCAGATTGAGCCTTGACAAAAATAAATCAGTTCATACAACATTCATAGCACTTGGACTAAAACCCTGTCCCTCCGCTTCATATATTATTCCCTCCATTTACAATGTCAATAGGATGCCCCACAGGCTTGGTGTAACACTGGATTCAGTTCCATACGCCCCATCCTTCCTAACACAGGACAGTGGGTGAATACACAAAATGAAAGAGATCACAAACGCCAAGACTGAGGCCATGTGTCCTCAGAATGCTTCCTCTTCAGCGACTGAAGTGAGGAGAAAGCTGTGATACTATAGCCCTAGCATTTGCATTTTTAATCTGCCTTGTGTCCACTGGGACTTATTTTTCAATTAGTCTGCAAATGAAACTCCTAGTTCCAGGGTCACCCTATAGCTCTTGTATTCTAATTTTTTTAGAATACAAGTGCCTCAACTGGCACTTTTCTTTTACTCTTGAAAACCTTCCACTATACCCTTTAAATGAAAGTTTACTAGATCCTTGATCTTTTCTCTGAAGACTTAGTAGTCTTTTTCTAGCAAAACATTCTTTCCCCGCAGCCTTCCCCTCTGATTCAACTAAAGAAGGGGCCATTGTTTTCCTTTATTTTTCCTTTCCAAAGTCTGAATCCACTCAGTATTCATCTTCTTCACCCTCAATTTCCATGTCCATAACTTCCTTTCATTTTTCTCCTTAAAAATTAACTTATTTTTATAGTTTTTATTTTTTAATATTTCAGAAATTATTTGGTTACAGGAATTGCTTTTGCATACAGTTTGAGTCAAAGTTATAAGTGTGCCCGTCCCCCGAGAGTGCATTATACCTGTTAGGTGTGAATGTGTTCCTCGCCTCCATCCACATCCCACCTACTTGCTTTCTGTTGAGAGTTACTACCAGAGGTGCACAGGGATGGGTATTGTTCAATTAGCTCCAATTTAATAGTTAGTACACTTGGTGTTTATTTTTCCACTGTTGTGAAATTTCACTTAGGGGAATGTTCTCCAGTTCCATACAGGCTGTTACGAATGGTATCAGTTCACCATTTTTTATGACTATGACACCATTTTTATGATTAATACTTCCTGGTGTACGTATACCACATTTTATCAATGTCCACGTGTATTGATGGGTACTTAGGTTAATTCCACATCTTAAGGTTGTGAGTTGAGCTATGAAAAACATTCAAGTAAATGTGTCTTCTTCATAAAAAGACTTTTTTCCCCTTTAGGGTTAATACACAATAGACACTTTATAGAATGAAATGGTTGGTCTACTTTTAGTTCTTTAAGGTGTCTCCAGATGGCTTTCCATGGTGGTTGCACTAGTTTGCTGTCCCAATATGAGTGTGAAATTAACTCTGAATGGTCTGTTTTCTCCGTCTCTCAGTTACTACTTTTCCTTCTTCACCACCAATCCGTTAGCCGCCAGACTTGGTCAGTTCTTAACCTTTTATACTTCTAACCTGTAGGCTCTTCACTATTATTCTGGTGACTTTTCTCAATAATTTCATAGTAGGTGTTCTTTATGACATCTGGCCATTTAGTTTCTGGAATTTCTTTCACCAGTGCTGTTGGTCACTCTCAAGAGCATACTCTGGAGATTGTCAGGATGTATAATGTCAGACCCTTCATAATCTTAACTTGATGCACCTTGCTTTCTGATAACTACACTCTATCTTAAACACTTCAAACCTCTTTTCAACTCTATTGACCCTTTGCCAGTTTCCCTTATTTCTTTATTACTGAAATTTTTACAAAAAATCACTAATCATCTAAATCCATATTTCTATTATTTATTGTGCATTCCAATTCAGCTGCACATGAATGTATATTTTCTACAAAAACACACACCATGTTGACTGGTATCATTTTATAGCTATGATTCTAAACACCGAGCAAGTTCATAGTCATGCCATAATTCCTTAAGCTATTCACTTTCCTTACCACGTAAGTGTTAATTTCACATCTTTTTTTCCACCTTATGCCTCCACTACCCTTTTTTAATGCCCTTCTTTTCTTTTCTTTTCTTTTTTTTTTTTTTTTTTGATCAAGTCTTACTCTGTCATCCTGGGTGGAGGGTTATGGCATCACTGTAGCTTACAGCACCCTCAACCTCCTGGGTTCAAGTGATCCTTTTGCCTTAGTCTCCCAAGTAGCTGGTACTACAGGCATGTGCCACCATGCCCAGCTAGATTTTTGTTGTTGTTGTTGTTGTTGTTTTATTTCTCTTTTAAGTAGAGATGGGGTTTCACACTTGATCAAGCTGGTCTCAAACTCCTGAACTCAAGCAATGCACCCACCTGTGCCTCCCAGAAAGCTAGAATTACAGGCATGTAATGTACCCACCCACCTGTGCCTCCCATGCTAGAATTACAGGCATGTAATGTACCCAGCCTGCCCATTGTTTTTAATGAATATATGTACTTTTTTGGTGAAAACAGAAGGTAGCTGAGCAGAATTTTCCCTAAATTCCATCATGTCTAACCTATAACAGACACCCTTTACTGTCTCTAAAAGCGCCTAATGTTTGACCCAAATTCCATTCCTTCTCCCTACACTAAAATATTGCTCCAATAATTCTTTCCTATAATCATATTTTTCATGCTAGATTTTTACCATCATCACACAAACTTCTTGTTAGTTCACCCATCTTTCCAAAAGTCAACAAAACAAACACAATTGTTTTTTCTTGATCTAAATTTCACCATATGCTACTTCTCCACTTAATTTTTAATTTTCTTTAAAGCAGAACACTTTGAATCTATTGTATTTGAACTCACTGTGTTAGTTCAAATATTTCTCCTGCCATTAATTAAAAATCTTTCAGACTTTCACTCTAACCACTAAATAAAAATACTGCTTGTCGTGGTCACCAAAAACCTCCATGCCATCATTAGAATTGGTAAAATTCCCAGTCTTCAGTTTGGTTCATCTCTCACTCTGTCGATTATATCTTTGGTAACACCATTTCCTCAATGTGCTATAATCCTACTTCATTTTATTTGTCCTTTCTACCTCACCACTCCTCCCTCTCAATCTCTGCTGCTTTCTCCTCCTTCCTAATGAAGTACCTACAATCCCTTTTCTTTATTAAAAGTCACTCTCTTAAAAGATACATCTCATTCATTATATAGCTTTTAATAACATCTGCATGCGGTTAACCCTTAGATTTATGGATCTACTTGTGAGTGCTTACCTGAGTTCATATGTCTACCTGTTTATTTAATATTTTTTGAGATATCAGTACATATCTCATAACTGACAATTCCCCAGATGCCTCATAAATATTTCAAGATGAGCATGCCCAGATCTGAAATTCAAATCTTAAACTGCTAAACTTGCTTCATACACAGTATTCTGCAACTAAGTTAACAGAAACCCTATTCTTTCAGTTTGCAAACTCATACTCTAGATTCCTTCCTTTCTCTCATACTCTGTACCTAATACATAACAAAATCCTTTTGAGGCTCTCTTCAAGTCCCACTAAACATCACACTGCTCCCAGCCCCTTTCAATAGGACCAGACTCTCAAGCACATTGTGGCAATCCCTGGCTAACTGGTCTCCTTGCTTCCGTCTGTTCTTACTCCCAGAAGTCCGTGTAACCTTTTCATGTTTTTATTTTTTAAAAATTATTATCTCAGGTTAATTTCATGGTACAAAAAATTAGGTTACAATGTGTGCAAATTTATTAGGTAGAGTCCCTCTTATAATTGTGTCCTGTCCCAGAGCAATGAAAAAAGATGAAGACTAGTGTAACCTTTTTAAAAATGTAAATCAGATAAATTTTCTTCTCCCTTCTTGCTGTGCTAATAGATCTCCATGTCAATCAAAGTAAAAGCCTAAGTCTTACAAATTGTTTTACAAAGATTTACATGATCTACTCTTCTTTCCTTCTCTTGTCACTCTCCAACCTCTCTATTTTGTTTCTATCCCTCCTACTGCACTCCAGAAATTTTTGCTTGTCTCAGAATAAACCACGTATCTTTCCACTTGAAAGCTTTTGTGCTGGTCTTCCCGTTGCCCTTTATTTCACTCCTTCACCCCTCCCAAATATCCATGTGTCTTATTATATCACCCCAGTTTCAATTTTTACTCACATCTTATCTTCTTAATGACCCTGTCTTGACCACTCTACCAAAATATTATACTCTCTTCCTTGATCAACACTTTTAGCTGATCGTGTAACTTAAGCACATTGTATAATACATGGTGAATGTTAAATAAATATTGTTAATTAAAGAATGACAACCCTTTAAAAGGTTTTCAAGTCCATTAGAGTAAAATCAAAATGCCTTACCATATTTTAAAATTGCTTACAAAATTACAGCTACACTGGAGAAAAACTTTCTAGTATTCTGTTCCATTGAAGGATGATGACAGGTAACAAGAATGTATTATATTATTCCAAAAGGCTAGAAGGGGGATATTGAATGTTCCCAATGCAAAAAACAAACAAACAAATAAAAGGCAAAAAGCCTAATTATTAGACACAATGGATAAGCAAATTACACTAATCTTATCACTTATATATTATACATATTGATCAATGCATCACAGCATAACCCCATAAACAAGTTTATTCTACATCAATTTAAAAATATTCAAATGTATTTAAAAGGCAAATAGAAAAAATAAACAAAAATAGCACATCTTCCTGTGTTTCATATCTAATGCGTACACATATAGTAGTGCACACGATGTGTACTACTATATGTGTGTTTCATAACTCAGACTTTATTTTCCTAGCTTACTTGGTTTCAGCGACACTTTCAGTTCTAGAACTTTCCAAATTCTTCCTCAGCTAAGGGCCTTGGCACCTATTATATCTTTTCTCCTTTCCAGTATTTCTTTGATGTATTTCATAGCCTAATTTCTGTTGTTTTCTTTTCACTTCAGCTTAAATGTCACACTTCTGAGTTGATTTTCCTATCTGATCTTAAACTCCAATTTGATTCTACATCACAATATTATATTCTCTACTTCCTGTTTATTTCATGTATTTTCTTCTTATTGTTTCTCTTCTCTAAAGAAATGTAAATTCAATTTTATTAAATTGTATTCTGCTTTATTTAAAAAACAGCCCCTACAGAAACCTTGTTTCTGAAAAATCATATGTCTTCAATAAATTTTGGACTATTGGCCAAAATAAAATGGAAGAGAACAGAACAGAAAGTGTGATTCAGAAGTACCTCCCATCAGTGTGGAAGCAAGGTAGAATAAAATTTAAGAATCAAGCTTATGTGGTGAGAATTTTTGGGTTTCAGTTTCAGCTTTAACATGTAATTATTATTAATTATTAGTAGGTGAACATGCCTCTGGGCTTCCCACGATAGTCTCTGGTTATGCCTGCTGAATTCAGTTTTGTATTACAAGCCACTTTCCCACACAAAGTGTGCTGAGTTGGAAGAAAAATTATATGCCCCAACTTCAAAGTTAGGATTTTTCCTTCAAACAAAATTTCTTCACCTATAAAGTAAGAATATAATGATACTTAATTCCTACATATATTGGGAGGGTGTCTGTGTACTCACAGTGTGACTATATAGGCATACACACACGTGTATGGGGGTATATATATATATATATATGTATGTGTGTGTGTGTATGTGCATGTTTGTGTGTGTACTACTGTATGTGTGTATCTGTGTGTGTATATGTATATGTTTGTGTGTGTGTGTATATATATATATAAAATTCAGGCTAATATTTGTCATTTCTTATTGATAAATTTTCTTTTGAAAAAATCTCATCATCCTACTTCATGGTTTGTAGAAAAACAGAAATGTATGTGTTAAATAGAAAAGCTTGGGTGGTGCCTGTGGCTCAAAGGAGTAGGGCGCTAGCCCCATATGCTGGAGTGGCGGGTTCAAACCCAGCCTTGGCCAAAAACTGCAAAAAAAAAAAGAAAAAAAAGAAAACCTTCATTTGACAAAATGGACAAATTAAATCCTAAATATTCCATTTATATAAGAATAAAATAGACTGTTAAATTCCAGTGGAAATTTAGCAATATCATTATCATTACTCATTATCTACTTACCAGTAGAGATGCCAACAAATAAACTACTTAAATATTACCAATAATATTATAAATTAGATGGGCAAAGACTTTCCTCTGGGTCCATTTCAATAGAAAACAAAATTAAGATATATAGTAATTCATTTAAATGTCTTTTTTAAGAGACATATTTTTGTGTAATTCTGGTTTATTTTATTCTCCTTTTATTACCCAAACATTCCTTCCTTATTTGAATTTGTGAATTTGTCAATGCTTTTTCAATTTATAATTAAATTTTGTTTTCTAACTAAAAAATTTAAGATCTCATTTATTGTATCTATTTACATGACATAATTGGAGTTATGATTGTCATACATCCAGAGTGATAGCAATAAAAGAATGTTAGTGTTAATTCAACAGTAAAGGTTATGAACTAAAAATTCTGAACATCTAAAATAGAACACAATTAATTTTAATAAGCTAAAGTGCAACAGTAAGGCAAAAAGACAAGATATGTGGTAAGCAGCTGTGGGACCTAAAGGTCATCACTAAACATGATTCTCATTTACCCTTTTACTTTAGTGTCAGGGTCTTGTTCTGGCAACACAAGCCCTTGGGATTTTTCAAGCCATCCTTCTGTATCGAGCTACCTTGCTCATTTAAAAGCCTTAGTGATTATGCTCTGTTATGATATTAATGGAAAGGTCAATGAATTCATGAAAATACTTTTTTTTCTCTTTTATGACATTTTGAACCTTTTCTCCTTTTATAATTTTCAACGAGAAACTGATCATCTGGGTAATTTTCCATAATAAATGAATATAAGCAGTCACCGTGTGCGATAATATCACTTTTGCCTGTCATGTACGGAATGAACTGAGTGAGGATCTCTGAATTGTTTGATATGGTACATTTTCCTGTTTTAAATAACAACGAGAGCTTTAATGGGGAAAGTAGAAAGAGAGAAAGTGTTTTTAATAAGACAAGCTACAATTTAGAAAATGAAAAGGTTAAAAATTACCTTCAAAATCTCACACTAAGTACTGGCATAGTGACTACTAATGTACTTCCAGAGGGCTTTTAAACAGTGTTCTACACAGAAATTGTCTGTGTGTTTGGTATCCAAAGGACAGTAGCTAGAGGAATCTAGGGAAGCTTGTGTGATAAAGGAATAAAGATATTTTATGAGATAAAATTAAAAATATAATACGCAATTTCATTTTTGACATGTATCCTAGTCATAGTCATTACAATGCTTATAGTGCCCCACACATGACACACATATTGAAAGAGAATTTCAATAACAAAAGAGCTATCTTTCACTTTGAGCCAGGGAAAATTTTCTTTTCCTTGCGGATCACAAATAAACAGTGGAAAACCTTCTTTCTCAAATTTGCCCAATAATAAAAATCATTTAAAGAAAGTAGTGGTATGTATATCTTGTCATTTTAGTATGGGTATTAATTATGATTTAAAGTGGAGTTTATGGGTAAAGGAAATGTTGAGGACTTTTGTCTGCACTTTGATTATCGGTTCTGCATTTCACTTTGAGTATGTTGATCCAGGAGTTAATTAGATTGTATTCTCCCAAGATTCTAGCTAAGCACTTTGATGTCCAATATTTACAGATTCCAAAGTTGTTAGACACATTTTTACCATTTAATCAGCACAGGGTGACACGGTATACTTTTACCAGTTGGTAACTCGATTGCCCTAGAGACAGGTAATCTTATCAGCATTGACAGCTGTAATTACACCCACAGGGTGACTCAGTCATTTCTCTGAAGTCACTCAGGCAGGTTGGTGGGAGCTACACTTTGGATTGTCATCTCTCCAAATCTCATGTTAAAATGTGAACCCCAGTATTGGAAATGGGGTCTCATGGGAGGTATGTGGATCTTGGGTACCAATCTCTCACCCACAGATTAACCCCCTTCGTGGGATGAGGATGAGTTCTTTCTCTGTAGTTCCCATGAGAGCTGGTCTCTCTGTTTCTCTCTTTCTTCCTCTCTCATCATATGGTCTCTGCACATCTTGCTTCTCCTTTGCCTTTTGCCATAAGCAGAGGCAGTTCGAGGCTTTCTTCAGTGCCCAGTCTTCCAGCCAGCAGAATTGTGAGCCAAATAAACCTGTTTTTTAAAAATAATTTTCCAGCCTCAGGTAGTGCTTTATAATAAAACTAAATAAACTAAGACAGTGGGGCCCCTAAGGCCCAAACAGAATCAAATGAAAATCTACACTGGTAGGGCCCAACACAATCAGATCACCCCCACACATTGAGCTCTGAGATGTATGAATACACAGTTAGTACCCCCACACTAACACACATGCCCCACATCACATACCCTGTCTCTCTCATACACACACCTCCCACAAACTCACAACATACAATACCCATACCACTTAACACATCACACATATGCAACCACCCACCAACACCCACCCACACCCACACAGAAAGCACCACAATGAATAAGAGCCCACAGGAACATGAAAGCTTAGAATGTCAAGAGATGAGTCACAAGGAAATAAATTAAAAAAAAATAGAAGCAAACTTCTTGAAGAATTAATGAATATAACAAAAGTATATGTGTTCAACTTTTTGATAATAGATATCAAACCTCAATTAAAAAAACCTCAATAAAAAAGATAAATTCATAAAAATAAATAATACCAAAATTGACCGAGATAAATATATTTCTCCATAGGTTCAAACAATATTTGAATATATATATTGTAAATAATCATTGTCTAAATCATATAAAGACATTCTACAACTAAAAAAAATAAATGAAAAATGGAAAAAAAATTGAAAACAAATCAAAAGAGCTAATAGAAAAATGTTCAAAAGATTTAGAAGATGTATCAGAAAAGAGGAAGCCTATATGTTAATGGTTATATCATATTATTATAATTTACATTAATAACCAAGGAAATGCAAAATAAATCCATAAAGAGAAAGTCATATTTGTGAGCTAGTCTGGCAAATATAAGGGCTGGCAATATCAAATGTTTGCATAAAGAGAAGACATGAAAACATTTATCAAGGGTGTTTATTGTAGAATAATAATTTTGAAAAATAATTTGACTTGTTATTATTCTGCTTACACATATAGGCATTTTATCCCTAGATATGTAATATAGAGAAAATTATATGTGTGCATCTGAGGAAAAAGAGTAAAAAGAAGACCAATTGTATCTACTAACTATCCACAAACAAAAGGATTAGTAACAGAATATTAATAATCCTACAAAATATTATTCTATAATGCAGATTAGAGTAACAGTGAAAAGTAATTACAGTTACATGCAACAGAAATTGGTAGATTTCATGATTATAATGTTGAGGGAGAAAAAGTTGTGAGAAAAATCTAGGATTAGATTCCACTTATATGATTTTTTTTTTAAGTAAGCAAAGTGATACAAACATGTAGCAAGACTCAGAAAAGCAAGGGAGGATATATGAAAACTTTCGAAGGAAGGCTCCCTGTGGGAAGGAAAAAACAGGGTGAGATCAGAGGCAACTCCAAGGATAGGATAACGTTCTCTTTTAACTGGGTGACTGCACAAGGGTTTCTCATATCTTATCATTATCCAAATAAAATATACTTTAAAAATATGTGGTATCCACTGAAGAATGATCAAAGCAATGCTAATTTTTTATCTTAGAATTTTAAAAAGAAATAGAACTTATTTATTTTGTTGTGAGATGCATGATCTTTTAGCTCAAGTCCAGGTGCACAGAGTATTGTCTGCATGTGAAGCAGGCTCAGCTTGCACTGCTCACCACAGTAGCCCACTGCATCTTGGGCTACACTTTTACTACTTGCCCAAGTCTGGTCAAAGAACGATCTCCCACAAAGGAAGTTACATGACGTTGATTAAACTAATGTGAGTGCATCGTAAAGAGAATTAATTAATTAACTTTAAAATTGCTGTTGGTATAATCATTTTAAGAAATATTGAGTTTGATGAAAGTATTTCAAATTGTATACAAAACCAACACATTGTATCCCATAATTGCATTAATGTATACAACTATGATTTAATAAAAAAAAGAAATATTCAAGGAATATGTAGACCTCTCAATTTTCGTAGGCCTTTGTGTTACACTTTGATAAAAGGTAAGTATGATCTATTAGAATGAAGTGAAGAAGCACAGTTAAGGGTTAAGGGTATATGGCACACCCCTTGGGTGAAGGGCTCAATTACAACTTCAACTTCACCTTAGAAACCAAACAATGTAACCTAAGCATTTGTCTGCTCACATTAAACTGAAATTGAAAGAAAAGGAATAAGTTGAAAATTATCTCTTTCCTTTCTGGATTCTAAAATAAATAATATTTTAAAAGACTTTCAGGATTAGAATCACAGATACATTAAACAGTTGTAAAAAGAATTCACAGGAAATATTGTTTCATTATCTACATTTTATCATCTACATTTTCTTTACAAATAACAAGCTTTGAATCACAATAATTACTAACAGCTAAAAGTTGGCATACATGATGGTTCTCTTAAAAAAAAACCAAAAACCTTAGTGACTTTCTGCATACCTTTTAACTAAAAATTATATAGAGTTACAACAAATACACTGAGAGGCAAAGGTACTTGGGATATGTTTCATTTCTTCCAGGTTAACTTGTATTTCAAAGGGAGACGATCTGTAACTTACAATCACATCAAAGCTATTCCTCTGAAGAAAGAATCTTGGGCACAGTATCATAATTGTGCTATAAGATAATAAATGTTTCAAAGTCACCAGCAGATATTTAAGATCTTTCTGAATTTATAATAAATACTAAATTTTATGTCTGTTACCCTATCAATTCATTTTATTTCAACTGTCACATCTTTCAACACAAAAATCAATATGAGTTACAATCTACTACTTAGGCAAACATTTATAGCAAATAAATAGAGAATATTAGTACTGGCAGTTTACCTAATGAGATGCTTCTGCAAATGTGCAAGCTTGGCAAATGACTTGTAAAGTGTCATCGGAAATTAAAAGTAGCAACGTTTCATGAAAAGTTGCAGCGACCAGATACTGAAAATGTCTTTACCCAAATTTCTAAACCTTTGCCTATTTGACAAGATGATATAAATACATAGTTCAAAAATAAGCACACAGTATGCCATAACATCTGATTTTTTTCAAGAGAATTTTTGAAGGAACGATAAAATGGAATACGGTTTGTGTGATACTGAGTCTGCTGTGTAAACTGCTATGACTTATTTTTATAAAAAGCACAAATTCAGCCTTTATTTTATACCTTTCCAAGTTTACTAGGGCAGTAAAACAAAAGCGATAGGCTTAGTTCTGATTTTCCAGTAAAAGCATATAGGGCTATTTTACGAATATACAAGGTAGATTAGCATGAGTCCTTCCTTTAGTTTCAGCTTCAAATTGTTGTAATTATTACATTATATTCTTCAGTTTATTCTTCTGTAACTAATAGGGAGAAGTTTTACTTAACCCTTTTGACCATTATATGTTGAAATGATTTAAGAGACTACAGTGAGGAAAAATTATATTTTTTATGCTCAAGAAATAATTATGAATATTGGCTCAGTGCCCATTGCTCAGTGGTTAGGGTGCTGGCCACATATATCAGGGCTGGAGGGCTTGAAATCAGCTCCTGCAACAGCTAAACAACAATGAAAAATGCAACAAAAAAATACCCAGGCGTTGTGGCGGGCACCTGTAGTCCCAGCTACTCGGGAGGCTGAGGCAACAGAACAGCTTAAGCCCAAGAGTTTGACGATGCTGTGAGCTGTGATGCCACAGCACTTTACTGAGAGTGACATAGTGAGACTCTGTCTCAAAACAAAAAAAGACAGAAATAATTATGACTATTAATAATCTAAATATTTAAAAGCCTAAGAAAACGCCACTAAGTATAATAATATCATCTTTATTTATTTGATGTAAAATGTCATACTTCAAAGCTTACCTACACTTTGATAAATTCATTTGCTTAGATTTTAAAGTGAAAAGAGAAGCTAATAGTGTGGTTGGTAGCTATTAAAAGAATGGCAATTTTAGTAACTTTATGGCTTAAGTAATGGAAACTGTATTAATTTAATACAAAAGCTAAATTTTAAGAGGTTTCATTACCTGAATAGTAAAGGGCTAGTGTGAATCCACAGATTCAAGTTTAGGATGTGAACACTAATAAAAATAATGCCTAATTAAAAATACATACAATAAGAAGAAGTTAACTAATGACTCATACTGAACCTCAGAGTCACAGCATTCTATAATAGACATAATCTTATTTGACAATGTGAATGTTACTTTTCTTGCATTATTATTATTATTATTATTATTGCTCAACATTTTGTTGCAGCAATTGTCTGATTTCTTTTCTGAATGTATTTATGTTCGTTCATTCTTTACAAGGCTTTTGTTCCTAGTCCTTATCTTAAACATTGTTATTGTTACTAAACTTCAAGCCTTTTTGATTTTGTGAAGGCAAAAGGCGGAAATCAAATAAACACATGTATATGTAAAAAAAAAATACATACAACAGTAGATTTTACGAATCACAAATCACATATCAACATTTAACCAACTATAGAAATTAGTGCTTCAAACTTTGAAGGCCTAGAACAATAATGGTATGTACACTACACCTGTTTATCACTCCATTTTAACCTAGTTAGCTCTCATTTCATTAAATACAAAGATGTCTTTTTTTTTGCATGTCATGACTGTAGCGATACTTTTTCATGTTTAATTTTTTAGAAATGTATTTATGTTGTAATATATAATTTTGTATTCCCTGTCAGATTTTTATTTCCTGTAGGAATTTTATGTTTCTTCAGATATAATAGGGTTTTTGCTTATTCAACCATTAGATGATTGCTCCCATAGATCTTGGGCTTTTTAGACATGTAAATGACTACGGAGACTTGAGTAAGTCTGGCAACTAAAGATTTTGCAACAGCTTCACAAATATAAGGTTTAAAAAATTTAACATTTTTTTTTGCCTTTTTCAATTTTTGTATTACTATTTATTAATGTAAATAATTTATCCCACTAGCCCTACTCCAATCACTCTCCACCTTTCTGGCTTCTTGCTTTATGCCAGACCAAACCTGAGTTTTTCTTGTAGAATCATTTTACTGATTATTACATGAGTGGCAAACTTCTTTTCTTATTTATTGATACCTGTAGGTCATTTATTTCTACATCTATAAGTTTCGTAGGCAGAAGGCAGTTCCCCAACCTCAGCAGGAAACAATAACGCCCAAATTAAACAAAGTTTTTGTTAATGGTCTTTACCAGGGATCCTTATGACAAGCCATTACTTCTCTTTGAGTTTCTATAATATATACAATGCAGGATGATATATTCCAGCATAAAAACTTAGGACCCAAGAGTATCAGGAGATTCTAATGAATAGTGCTTTAAAATATTTTTACACTATTCTATTGCAGTAACTTTACCACTTCTTATACCTAATTCAATTTTTTAAGTCTTTAAGCACTCACCAAAAGATAAATCAGAGATTTGTTTTTATTACAATAATGATAGGGTGCAGTTTTTGAGATGATGTTGCCAAATCTATATATTTTAATTTATTCAGTACAACAAAGAGTATACTAGACATTGCTATTAGTACCATTTCATAGAAAAAAAATTGAGGTGCTGTTTTTGGTCAGCTATCAAGGACAGATGTGGAATTTCAGTCTAAGACATTTAAAATCTGTGCTTTTTAACTGCAACTGGAGTTATCAAAAAAATGATATGAATCCCATGTTTGGCATTAATATAGATCATATTGTCAATGACTTTGATAGATTCTCAAAAAATATCAAAGCAGCATGATAATGAGTGTAATGTGTATAGCAAAAATGACAAGCTAGAACTAGCTAGAGCCAATGTGGCCCTTAAAAACAAAATCAGAGAAAAGCAAAGAATAACATTTAAGAAGAAATATGTGAGCAACAACAAAAGCAAGGAAAACATTTTTATAAAAATTTAATTTTTCTGAATGGTGCCTATGGCTTAAGGAGCAGGACATTGGCCCTATATGCCGGAGATGGAGTGTTCAAACCCAGTCCTGGACAAAAACTAGAAAAAAAAATGAAAAATAATTAATTTTTCTTACACATTAATAATATTTTACTATCTGATGGATGTGCAGTCCATTATCTTCATTCATTTTGAGGGACTAAATAACACAACCAAATTGTAATAAATATATCAAGGCCAAATTTAAAGGAATAAAATCTGAAAGCGTATAGTTTTTCTGCTCTTTCTAGGTGCCTATAATTAAATTCCCTACGTTTGTAGACAGGATATTTATAGTTGTCAACAATTTAGATAAAAATTTAATAAAGCCCCTATTTCTCAAATTAAAAAAGAATAAAATATTTCTCCAGTATTTGGCCTCCAGTTACTTCTGCAAGTCTTGATGTGTAGTTAATGCCCTTTCATCTCCATAAATAATGACAATATGTTGTAGTTTCATTGATCAAAGACAAAATCTTGTCCACAAATTTTAGAAATGTCTAGTGGCAAGTGGCATGTAGTTTTGATGATGAATGGAATAATTTCTCCATGACTACAAATTGAAATGAAAGCTGATAAAATAGTAAAGCATGAGGCTTTAAATATATTTGAGAGATCAGTTTATGAATAATAAAGCTGAAATTCAAATAATTTAAGTGGTGTGTATTAAATCACACAGATGGCGATTGTCAGAGTAAGTACTACAACACTGGTCTCTATGATGTATAAAGGCAGGCATCCAATACTATGTATGGCCCACAGGTCTAAGTGTCAGGGTTTGTGCCCACAATTGGAGGTATAAAGTGATGAGACAATCTTACTCTGCACTATAGAATGCTTTTGACAGATTCTGACGGTTCACTGTAGAAATAATTATCAGTTGCACTGACTATCCTATGAAGACAAAGTAACAGAGTGACTGGTTTAAAAAATATATCACTTGAAAATTATAGCAAGAGAGGACCTAAGTTAGTGCAGGCGAAAGATAAAATATGTGAAGTTGCACTCCATATTGTTCTCTGCTTCAAATTCTGCACATTTGTCTCTCGACCAGGTTGTGCAAAGTCTCAGTGCGTCAGATTGTCTGGTTTTCTAAAGGTAGGAGGCAAATAAATACCTCTGCTTTCTTTTGTCTTCAAAAACGATTCCAATCAATGTCAAGTCACAGTGTATAGCGGTGCATATGTAATTTTCATTGTAAATACTTATCAATTAGAAAAAGGCTTAATATCAAACACAGAACAAATAAAAAGGAATTAATAATATTTCTTTAACTGTTAGAGAGATCTGCAAAAATAATTACCTTCAGAATAGTCCTTTATATTTGCAATTAGGAAGATTTAATGCAAACATTAGGCAATTGACAATTTTAAAAACTTATTCTGTCTATACGGTAGGAGTTAAAAATCTGTTTTTATATGTGGGTGTGACAAGATAAAGCAGAAAATTATATGACGATTAAGGACATCTGAGCATCAGACTCTACTCATATTTAATTGACTAAATGTCAATGATTATCATTGCAATGATAATCATCTCTCTGCTCCTACCTTTTCTCTCCTATTAAAGCAAAGACACTTGAACAGGTGCATAACTCTTACTTCAATTCAATCTCTTCTTTCCATATTTTGTCACAATAGTACCCACTGTCTTTTTTCAGAACATTTATTTATCATGCATTTTTAAATTCTAAATTATGCAATTGCAAATTCTTCAAAATTAAGATGCAAATTGATTTTGCATGAAGACCAATGATTTTTGAATGGCTACTCATTCTATTAGGTGTAGAATAACAGGCAGGCAAAATGATAAATAAATAACCATTTGGTGTTTAACTGCAAGTTGAATTTAACTATCTTGATATGATTTAGATGCCAATAACTTGGCACGAGAGAGACTTCCTAGGTTCCAGAGCTCGAAATATTTCCATAGGCTGGCCCATCTGTTGCTTAATTTTAATTATGCCTATGTATTTAAATAGATAATAATAGGCTTTTGTGCTGAAGGTGAGAGCAGGTCTTATATTTTTGGTTTTACCAAAATCAGTTTAAAATTAGTAAGATAAATACTATTTATGAAACCATGTTATTTGCTTATCTTTAGTCATTTATTGTCATGTAACAACATCTACTAAAATAAATCAATATATTAAAATAGCATCTTAAACTTATTTTAAAATATGAAATTCAAATGGTAACTTAAAGGAAAACATTTTTTAAAAATTTGGGGCAGAAATAAATGTTCCCTCTGTACATTGCAGAAGTCATACATTTAGAAAGCCTGCATGTATCAACAGTAAACCATAGCAACTACATCCATCTGAAACACTGAAATAGTATGAATAGAGATGCCAATCATCTTTAGTGTTTGAAAGAAGGAAATAACTCTGTTATAAATTTTCTCATAAAAAACTTTAATTTTGATAAGCTCATTAATTTGCATTCCAGATAGATTTCTGGGGCATTGGCTCAGAGCAAACACCCCAAATAAGAAATAATTGCAGCCAGACCTGGTGACTCATGCCTGTAAACCCAAGCACTCTGGGAGGCTGAGGCAGGCAGATAGCCTGAGCTCATGAGTTCAAGACCAGCCTGAGCTGGAGCAAAACCCTCATCTCTAAAAATAACTGGGCATTATGGTGGGTACCCATAGTACCAGCTACTTGGGAGGGTGAGGCAAGATAATAGCTTTAGCCCAAGAGTTTGAGGTTGCTGTCAGCTGTGACACCAGGGCACTCTCCTAAGGGTGACAAGTGAAACTCTGACTCAAAAACAAACAAACAAAAAAAAAAAAGAAGGAAGAAAGAAAGAAAGGAAGAAAGAAAGAAAGAAAGAAAGAAAGAAAGAAAGAAAGAAAGAAAGAAAGAAAGAAAGAAAGAAAGAATTGAAATAAGCATATCATTTAACTCAATTTTCCACACAGGTGGCATACATGAATGGTGAAATGGGAAAGGGTCCTACTCCCAAATAATATATGACCATATTAAGTGAGACAAGGGGTAGGGATGCATCTCTCATTAACATGGAACTACACTGAACAAATGCTGGAGATTATTTAAAGAACATGGAACAAGAAGAAATAGCAAATTATTATCAGTTGTGTTTTTGCCTACTTCATAGATTAGGATCTGTAAAATTCATAGTATTTTTATGTAAAATAAAATAGAAATAAAAATTTTTTTATATAAAAATAAATGGACACCCTGTTGTGCTGTCAAATGTTAAGTCTTGTTCATTCTGTCTGATGATCATTTCTGCACTTGTTAGCCTCACACACAATTTGTCCCTCCCTCCCTGCTACAATACCTTGCCTATGCTAGCTGTCTATTAGATCAACTGATCATATTTTTAGATTCCATGTATGATTGAGAATAGGGAAAATTTGTCTTTCTTACTTAGCTTATTAATTTTACTTAATACTATAGTCAATGATCAGTTATCATATATTTTAAGATAATTAAAAGTGTGAAATTGAAATGTTCTTAACTCATAGAAATAACAAATGCTTGAGATGTTGTTTTCCCAAATACATAGATATGATTATTACACATTGTGTGACTGTATCAAAACCTCATTTGTACCCCATAAATATATGCAACTATTGTAATTAAAATTTTTAAAAAGCAAATAGGTAATAAATAATAATTTTTAGAATTTAAATAACAATAATATTTTTAAATTACATGAAGGAAATTGTCTCAAGTAGTAATCTTATTTTATTTATTTTTGATTTTTTTGCAGTTTTTGGCTGGGGCTGGGTTTGAACCCACCACTTCCAGTATATGGGGCTGGTATTCTACTCCTTTGAGCCACAGGTGCTGCCCAGTAATCCTATTCTATAAGAGATTTATAGACTACTATGCCACTCATTTTCTCTTTTAGACAAATTAAGTAATTTCTCATTATGATTGTGTATATCTAGAGTTTAGGAAGTATAATTTACATAATAAAATAATAAAATTTGAATACTCATCATCATATTGCTTAAAAGTCATAGCGTGTGTATGACCATAGGAAGGCCATACACACAGGTCTAGACACAACTATAAACTAACTTATTGAGAAAATTGAATTCCAATTTAATAAATGACTTAAATAATTTGATTGTTTGCATAGGTTATTAGAAGGATGAGATTTCTAAGCAGTGCAAAAAAAAAAAAGAAAGAAGGAAGGAAGGAAGGAAGGAAAGTAATTTCAACAGGAAAAGGAATTTAGAGAATAGGGGTGATTTCCTACATATCCTGGCTAGAAGGAGTGGAAACTGGATACTGAGGTTTATAAAGTGTATGCTTTGAAATAGATAAAATTTTGAGAAAATCCTTTTAAAGAATGTAAATGCACTGAAAAATTATGTAAGAAAATACAAAACCTAGAGTGAATCACAATTCTAAAGGACAATATTGAGAAGCAAGCTCCAGAAAATGCTAATTTTAACAGGAGGAAGTTAAAACTAATTGAGTTGGATTACTTTTTTCAGCTTCAAAATGTCCACAACATATAATGCCTTACTCAAACATAAACAAGAAAGAGCCAGAGAAACTGGGGAATGAATGACTTTTTAAATATCTTTTGGGAACTGAGATATGGGAGAGAATGACTATTCTGAAATCTAGAAAGGCCATGTATCCAGAGACACAGCCAAGACCTACTTAACTGGAACAGAAGCCACTGGAGCCATCAACTGCTGAGCAGAACAGATACAAGTTAAATTTGATGAGCCTGGAGGCTGAGTTTGTACTAACATAAGATTGGGAAACTCCTTGGAAGTGACAATCGTAGTGGGATCCTAAATCTTCACGTAGAAGATCAATCTGAAAATTTTGATACGAGACTGTGCTATGGTCAATTATTTAACTTCTAAGAAACACTGTCAGCAGTGTCCTTTCTGCTCCACCCATGTGTGTTTCAACTTGCTTGACTGATCAGTGTTGCTGGGAGGGTTTCACTTGTTTCTGTCTATTTGGATTTTAGGGTTCTTGATTTTTGTGTATTTCAAAACTTTCATAATGACTGATGTATTTCTCGTCAGATTTTAATAGAGAAGAATTAAAAAGACATCTTCATGGCTCTGGCAGCATAATCATTGGGGAATTAGCCTGAGGCTTCTCCAATAAAAGATGTATTCTGCCCTTAAAGACTTGGTAAGACCAGTACCGCAGCCAGGAGAAGTGTGATTTTCCACCTCAGTCCCCTCTATCCTGTCTCATATAAAAAATTACTACAACAACAAAAATCTCAACTTGGATTATAGCTTCAAGGAAATAGATTGGGAGGGCTACAGCTGGGAAATGGAGTCGGGTAGGAGGGAAATAGCTACCTTAGGGACAGTGTGCTGAAGATTATAACCAAAGAAAGAATTAGCAAGCCTAAAACTTGATCATGAAACTTCCCACTCTGAAATGCAGAGTAAAAGATGGAAAAATGAAAAAAAAAGAATAGAACAACCAAGAAGTATGAGTCATATATAAAAAATGTAACATATGCATATTCAGACTGCCAGAAAGGGGGGTAGAGGAAGGAGCAGAAGGAATAATTTAAGTAATAATGACGAGGGCTTTCCAAAATTAATAATAAGTGCCCAGCCACAGACTCCTGGAAGGTCAGGGACCATGAAGCAGGATAACTACTTAAATACTAGAAAATCTGCCTCAAAATCTCAAAACAGATAACCTATAAAAATCACTAAACCCCAATCTAGAATTCCATATTCAGAAAAAGTTCCCTTTGGTATGAATAAATAAAACATTCTTACAACAAAAAACAGAAAACATTCACTATCAGTAAATACAGCCTAAAAAATATTAAAAGTGGTTCTTTGGGAAGAAGAAAAATGTTATAGTTTAAAAATGTTATCTACCTAATTAAAAGAAGAGGATTAACAAAAGAATAAAAGGTCAGAGTTGTCCAACCTTTGGACTTTTTTCTTCTCTGCTACACATTGGCAGAAGAGTTGTCTGAGCCACATGTTAAATAAATATAAAAAAACATTAGTGATAGCTGATGAGAAAAAAAAAGAAGTTGGTATATAGCTTTTATGATATTTCTACCATGGATAAGAACACATCCCAACATAACACATCTACATATGATCCTTGGGCTACCTGAAAGATGCTTGTAAAAGCAATTCTAATAATAATAATGTTTTGGGTAAATATAATTTATGCATAAGTGTTATAAATGACAGTAGTATCACCAGAACTAAGAGCAAGCCAATTGAGAATATTGTGCTATTTAAAGGTAAATTTCAATTAGTTAAAAAATGTTATAATAATATCTAGATATATCTCTATTTTTCAAAAAAGATATATAAATTATACATGAAGAGAAGATAAAATGGAATAAGAAATGTAAAATCAAAATAAGATAGGTAAAAGGGAAAAGAGAAATGCAGAAAACAGTTACAAATATGGTAGGTACAAACCCGACTATACCAATACTCACTTAATTGTGAATGGTTCAAATATACCAATTAAAAGGCATAGATTTTAAGAATCATTGAAAGAAACCTGTAATGATTGACCAACCTGAATATTATCTACAAGAAACCCCATCTAACAAAATATACTCTGACAGAAGAAAAATGTACCATGCTGACACTAATAAAAAGAGAACTGCAGTAACTAATTACTCATTTCAGACAAAGAAGATTTCAGAACTAGAGACCTCACAAGGATAAAAAAGAATACAATCATGAGGAAGTCACTTTCCCAGGAAGATGTAACAATAATAAAAAGTCTCATTTAACCCTGAGAGTCAAAATACGCGTGTACAAATTGACAGGTTGAAAGGAAAATAGACAAATCCACTATGATAGCTGGCGACTTTAAGTGTCCTCTGCTATTATAAATAAGGCAGAAACAAATCAGTGAGGATGTAATTACCCCAAAAGCACATCCATTTGATCTAATTACTAATTATAGAATATTCCAACTGAACACATCACAGTACACATTTTTCTCAAACTCAAATGAATAATTCACTACATTCTGGGTCATAAAACACAACTTAAAATTGAAAAGAACAGTAATTACACAAACCATCTTCTCAGTCCCCAGTGAAACTAAATTAGAAGTCAATAGTAGAATATCTGGAATACAAACAGTGCTGCTGTTCTAAATGGCACAAAATGTCAATGATCAGTCTAGCAATGAATTTAAGACTATTTTAAAACCACTAACATTGAAAGAATACTTTGCCAAAATCATGGGATGCAATGATAGAAATTATTAGAGGAAAAGTTATGGTATTAAATGCATATATCAGAGAAGAAGATCCAAACCTATAATAAAAACTTCCACCTTAGGAAAGTTAAGAAAGAAGAACAATTTGAGACTAAAGCAAAGAGAAGAAAAGAAACAGTGAATATAATTAAATCAGTAAACCTGAAAACAATAGAGAAAATCAATGAAAAAAATGTTGGTTCCTTGAAAAAAAAAATCAATGAAAAGCTCTATCCAATCTATCATAGTAAAAATGCAGAAAGCACATGTTACCAAGGTCAGAGATGGCATTAAAGAGGGGTAATAACTAATCCCTGGGTATTAAAATACTAAGAAAGGGATACTCTGCACAATTCTATGCCTGAAAATGTGATAACTTAGACTGAAGTGGAGGAACTCTTGGAAAGATACAAGTTACAAAAAAATTATAGATATATTTGTATAAAAAACCTGAATATCATTAAACCTATTAAATACATTGAATAAATAATGTAAAGTCTTTCAGTAAACTTTCCAATAAACGAAGTACCAAATCCAAAGAATTTTACCTCACTTCTAACATTCATCTAAGGGAATACTAATGATGTTTCTCCATAATTTTTTCCAGAAAATTTCAAAGAGTGGGAATACTTCATAACACATTCTATGAAATCAACAGTATCCTAAAAGCAAAATCAGGTAAAGACGTACATGACCCAAAAGTAAAAATCAACTATAAAATATTTAATATCAGCAAATTATATGGAACAATGTATGAAAAAATCATACACACACCAATTTAGATTTGACTTGAGGAATGCCAAGCTGAACATGCCAGGTTAAACATTCAAAAATCACTCAATGTAATTCATTATGTCAACATACTGAAGAAGAAAAATCATATGATCATATAAATTAATACAGAAAAAGCATCAAAATCTATCACATATTTATGACAAAAAGTATCAGTAAACTCACAGGACCTTTCCTCAACTTGATAAATAGCATCTGTAAAAACTTGCAGCTAATATCATACCTGATGCTTTTTCCCTAAGATCACATGCCATAATATTGTAATACTTAACTTGGACACAAACATTATTGAATTGTATGGATGAAAATTTTTGCATCCAAATTTTTGTTTGGATGAAATCCAAACTAAAGCAATAAGACAAACATTAAAAAATGCATATACACTGGGAAAGAACAAATAAATTGTGTTTTTAAGGGAATTAATACACACAAACATATATATATATATATATATATATATTCATTCTTTAAAAGAATTCTTCGTAAAAAATTCTTGAAGAGTTTCTTGTAAATTCTTTGGGTATATATGTGCATGTGTGTGTGTGTATATATATATTTGTTTTATTTATTTATATATATATATAAAGAATTTTTTTAAGAATGAATATATATACATATATATGTTTGTGTGTATTCTTTCCCTTAAAAATACAATTATTTGTTCTTTCTCAATGATATGTAAAAAGTTATATATACACATAAATAAAATGAATATATATATATACCTATGCATGCACACACACACACACACATACCCAAAGAATTTACAAGAAACTCTTCACTCTAATAACTGAATGTAACGATGTTCAATGCTACAGAATTCAAGGCCAATATGGTAAATTGCTTTTCTAGATATCAGCAATGAACTAGTAGAATTTGAAATTTAAAAACATGTTTAGGATCCATATGTAAAAATCTAGGAATCAGTGATGAAGGAAATCAAAGAAAGTCTAAATATATGGAAAGATATTCCATATTCATGGATTGGAAGATTAAGCACTATGTAGATGTAAGTTCTTCCCCATTTGTCTGTAGTTTCAACATAATCCCCATTAAATCCTACCAAGATATTTTGTAGATATTGACAGACTAATTCTAAAAGGTTCTGTGGAAAATAAAAATACCTAGCATAGCCAACATAATCAAGGAGAAAAAGAATAAAGTTGGAGGATTCTCATCACACCATTTTTAATATTTACCATGAAACTAATCAGGTAATATGATGTTGGCAAAATAATACACACATGGATCAGTGGAACAAAGCATGGATTCCATAAACAGATTCTTACAAGTATACTACACTGATTTGTTTGACAAAGCAAAAGTCCATTAAAAAGCAAAACTTAACTTGGACACAAACATTATGCTTTTCACATGCACTCATTCAAAATAGATCATATATCTCAATATGCAATACTATAAAACTTTCTGTAAAAACAGTAGAGAAGATTTGAAGACCAGCCTGGCAATGGGTTTCTAGAGATAACACTAATGGCATACCCCAGGAAAATATAGGTTAAGTTAAACTTTAAACACTATTAAGTTGAACTTTATTAAATGCATTACATTCAATTTTAAATGTAATAAATAATAATATTAAATATCAATATTTACAAATATTCAAATAGTACTAAAGTTAACCCTTTTATTCTGTGAAAGACAATGATAAGAGGCTGTCGATGGAGCTACTGACCAGAAGAAAATATTTACAAAACATATATCTGATAAAGACTTGTATCTCAAAGATAAAAAGAGCATTTCAAACTGAACAAAGGATAAATAATAAAAAAAGAAAAGATTGTCCAGTGTTCTGAACAGACACCTTAGCAAAGAAAATACACGGGTGGTAAATAAGCACATAAAGTGATCTCAACATTTGTTATTATGAAATTGCAAATTAAAGCAACAACGTGATACTACGAGATCTCTATTAAAATGTTTAATATCCAAAGCCCAACATTACCAAGTGCAGATATGAAGCGACAAGAACTCCGTGATTCCTGTTGGGAATGTAAAATTGTACAGCCACATGGAAAGACAACCTGACAGTGTATTACAAGGTTAAATATAGTCTTATCATATAATCTAGCATATAATCTGGTTCCTATATACCCAGCTCAATTGAAAACTTATGTCAACATACAAATAAAAATTTCCATAGGAATATTCATATCAGCTCTATTCATAATTGTCCAAAATGTAAGCAATCTAGATGCCCTTCAATGGGTGAGTAAGTAAACAAACTGTGCTGTATCTACACAGGGAAATAGTATGAAATAGTCAGTGACTGAACATGGGAAGCTATGATTTAACTCACACAGAGATATGAATTAATTCATGGTGCAATAAGACATAAATGAATTTTAAATACAATACTTAAGGTTAGCCTGCCTCCTGCAAGCTTGTACTTCTAACCCGTGTCACGCCTGGTTCTTTTGTGAGGTGACCATGACCACGGACTTGGGGGTCGCATCATAAATGTAATTTCAATTAATAAAATATAAACTACTAATGGAAATTGATATGCGAACTGCTTAACCTGCATTCATTTCTCTTCCTACAAATTAAGTTCATGAATATGGCAGTGTATTCGTGTTGGTAGGTATACTGTTAAAATTAGGTGAGCACCCTTGAAAGATACAACGTATCCCTAATGCACTGCTATACTTTAACATTCAGAGTGTTTTTAAGGACTAGACACATAAGCTTATATTTTTATTAAGTAAAGTTTTATGGGAAACAACTGATGGACAATGTTCTAAAATGTGGAACAGAACATACTAATAATTTGGCAGATGAGAAGCCAGCACAAGAAACAATGAGCAATTTTACTTTTTTAGTACATAGCAGTCATCTTAAAAAATGGACAAATGCAATGAAAATTGTTCTATTGCTGTTTCATTCTTTAAACAATAACTTACTAAATAGCCACCAAGTTTCCAGAAATGTGCTCTATTATGAGTTAAATGGATATTCCCTATGAGAGTTACTATAGTTCTGGTCTCCCAATCCTACCCAAATGTTTCTTTTACAGCATTCCCTGTCTCAATGAGAGATCCCATCATCCAAAAATTGACAGAAAACTTGTCTTTACACTTACCCATTTCATCTCCCTCATCCACCATATCCAATGCCATAACAAACGTTCTTAGTTCTCTTTTCTATACACCTTCCAAAGCTACACTAAATCAATTGATAGCCAATAGCTACATGTAGTTACTGAGCATCTGAAATATGGGAAGTTCAATTAAAGACTGAACTTGAAATTTTATATAAGTTTCCTTAATTTAAATTTAAAAATTTAAATTGATGCTTATATACTGAAAAATGTTTGAATAGCTTTGGAACAACTAGAGTAAGTAAATATACCTTAAAAACCATACATTTTACAAAATCTAAATATTTATGAAGCATTTATGTTGAAAAATTGGTATATGAAATGAGATAGTTCATTTTGGATACTCAGTGATAAAATTATATGGAAAATAACTTCTTGAGAATTCTTTTACATTGACTACATATGAAATAATTATATTTTAGGTTAAGTATAATGTTATTATTAAAATGAATTTCACTTGTTTCTTTTCCTTTTAGCATAGCTATCAGAAATTGTACAGTTACTTAAACAACTCTCATTATATTTCTATTGGGCAGTACTACTCTAAATTATTAACATACCTCCACAGTTTCAATTCTATGATTCAGAACGTCATCATCTTTACTTGGATTTCCACTCTAATCTCAGAAGTTTTCTTTGCCTCCAGTGTTGACTGCCCTCCCCCTACCAATGTTGACTGGCCCCCATCCACCAATGTATTCCAACTCTATGTTATGGAACACTCATTATTCCACACGAGTTTCCAATATTGATTTATGTTACATGGTGAGCTTTCTGATACAAAAGCATCATCACAATATTGATTTAAACCCTTTTCTGTCTGAATTCTATAACCTGATATGTTTCTCATAATCTCACCTTTGATTCCCTCAACAGTCTCACTTCTAATCCCTGCCTCCAAAGGGCAGTTTGGGCCCTAACCAAATTTATTTGCTCGTCTTCATTGACTGTCCTATGCTTTGTTTTGCATCTGGATCTTTTCACTTTCTTTTACTCCTTACATCTTGCTCATAATTTAATGCCCACTGTCAAAGAAATACCTGGTATAAGATCAACAACAAAAATATTGAGTATACAAATGAATGAATACATAAATAGGCCATTAGAAAGAAGCTGTTCTAGAAACTTGGTTAATATATAAATGTATTTCCTATAATGAAAGACAGATAATCTTTAAACCATGGAAGGCTATGTTAACCAGATAGATGAAAATATTTCAAATTGTATATAAAACCAGCACACTGTACCCCATGACTGCATTAATGTATATAGCTATGATTTAATAAAAAATTAATATTAAACAACCTTAAAAATAACCAATTTGATTGTGAGCAGATTCACTGAACTCAAACGGCTGTTCTCTTCAACGATATTTTAATTTCAAAATGTCTATTGTTACTTATAAAACATATTAGCAGTTTGCTTTTGAATCTAGGAGTGAAACCAAAATTGATTTCAGAGCAAATTAGCAGTTTTTTCTCATCTATTCTCATCAAAGCAACTGTAGGAGGATTGTAGGCCCTCTGAGAGCATATATTATAGCTCATTATGCAAAAGAAAAGGTGAAAATGAGTCTAGAAACAATTAATATGTGAAGTTAGAATTCTATAATACAATATTATCACTACTGTATATGGTTTTTTTTAAAGTAAGGCACATTAAAGGTTGAAATATGCTTCATACACATTTTTAGGAGGTTTTTTTATTATTACATAGCTGACATAATTCACATTTCTATGATCTATTATTAAGAATGTGAGGGAAGATTTTTTTTCTTACTTTTTTTAGGATCCTCGTGGTCTTCAAGGTAATAAAAGGTAAGAGGTAGCATTAGAGTAATGGGTTAACTATGTTGAAGATGGGAATACCAAGCTTAAAAGTAAATGAATGTAGAGGCTGTTAAATCAAAACAGCTTCAAGAGACTCTTTCCTAAGAATCTTAGTACTCTCATTACTCAACAATTTAGAATAATATAATTGCAAAATAACAGAATTAGGAACCATATTTCTCGTTACCTAGCACAATTTCCAACCTAATGCAATAGCCTCTTTACAACAGTAGGAAATAATTTTGTCTGTGCTTTAGTATTTTTTTCAGTGATGTCACTTCCTCCACTGAAAGCAGACAATTCTCTTTAGGAAAATGTTGATGGTAGGAAATTAGACATGATTCTAATTAAAGAATACATCTAATATCTCTTCTCCACAACAACTTTTTTGAAAAAATTAATTGAAACTGTTTGGATCACTTTCTACGCTAAATCTATTTCCAGTCTAGTATTAACTACTTCTCTGGAGAAGTTTTCACAACACACGGTTTTCAGAACCTTCATAATGTTGGCAGGTGTCTCTGTGCACTCTCTCATTATTAAATGCAGAAGCCAAATGTTTACTCATTCTGCATACTAGTGGACACTTAGGTTTCTGTTCTCAGTGCTAAAAATATGTTAATATAACATTTGGTTTTAATTTAGTACAACTAATATTTAATGAATATTGTTCGGTACCTCATTTTGTTCTGTTTCAAAAGAAATGAAAGAAGTCATAAAAATTAAAATAACAACTAAGAGTTTAAAGCTTTATTCTTCATCCATTTTTAACCTAAAATGTGTTGGACTTGGCACCTGAACTCTCAATGAAAACATATAACTTGAAACCTTATTTTATGTTTTGTAAAAATTTCTTAAGCTTGTCATTAAATAAACTTTCAGACCATGTCTTCTGTGCTGATGTACACACAAAACCTGAAACTATCTTATTATATTAGCAAGTATTTCATAGTTTTATGTCATTTGCCCATTGGAATGTATATTGCACCTTAATTTTAGCTATATTTTCATTGGTTTAAAGCTATCATTGAAATTAAAATTTGGAAAAAGTTATTAAATGGAAAATGGATAAACATAAAATCTTGTGGCATAGTTTCTAATATTAAGTAAAATTTAGTCAATTATCTTTTAGCCACAGATCCCATCTGTATCTCTTCAATGCATATATATTATTTTTATAATTTACATGACTTAAGCATCCATTATGTGGTCTGGTGACATTCCTTCCAGCTTTTCTAGGGTACAGATGGTTTCAAAAATAGTAAGACTAAGACGAAAGAGGTAGCGTTAAAGGGTTAATTACAATGAACCTGTGTGTGTGTACAGCAGTATTCCTAGGTTTCCAGTTTACTAACTATAAAGAAAAACTGGTCTATTAGGGTTGTTATTCTAAATGAAAACTTGCTCATTCCTAGTAACGCTGATAATCCTCCTACTTAGTAAAGTATTTTAGAATTTCTCCAGTCTCTCAAAAAGCTTATGTCCTTTTTACTTCCTCAAATATTATTAAAATTGTTATAAAATTTATCATTATTTAATAAACTAAGCCTTTGTCACATATAAGACTTTCTACCAGCAATGCACTTCTAGGCATTTGGCATAGAATTTATTTTAGCTTGGAAATTTAAAAGTTATTAGCTCTTTATTGTCTTTTTACCTACCATAAATTTAAAATTCACCTCATATATGATACTTATTTTTCATGTTTTTTATTATGCTGTGTGTTTCCCAGGCCCAGTGGACTTTAATCTCTTTGAAAGAAGGAGACGGCATGTAGCAGTACATCAGTAATGATTTCTCTGACTGTCGTCAACACTGAAGTTTTTGCACTTTCTTCATGTGCATGAGAATATACTTAACCAAGGAAATAAAAAAAAATCTATGAAGATTTTTTATCCTTTTGTTCTCATTATTTCTCCTCAGTGCTGTTGATTAGCTCTATTTACTTTGTTATATAGTAATCAAGAAGAGTCACATAAAATGAAGAGCTAGTGATAAAGGTATAGATACAAGATAAACGGCGATCTTATTTTTATTTTAAAGATTGACGTATCTATGTTTTTTTTATTTTAAAATATTGTGAGGGTAAATTTTTTTTTGTTATATGGATCATTTTTGCAATGCTTGAATCAGGGTTATAAGTATACCCATCACCCTGACAGTGTTCTGTGCCGTGGAGGTAGGGTTTTGTCCATTTTCCTCCTTTCCTCTCTCTCCTCGATATCCACCGAGTTTTAGTTACCTCTGTGCACATGCGTGCTCATCAGACAGTTCCAGTTTGGTAGTGAATTCTTGTGGGCTTTTCCCAATATTTAGATGCTTCATGAAAGAAAATGGTGTCCAGTTCTTTCCAAATTGCTTCAAAAGGCTGTAATTTGTCCTCTTTTGTGGCTGGGCATATAGATAACCACATTTTGTTAATCCAAACATGAATTAATGTTCAATAGATTTGGTTATGATGCACCTTTCCACGTGTGAATTATATACAGAACTTTCTAGTGTAGGTGTTTTTTTGATAACATGGCTTATTTTGCTTTGAATAAATACTTACTAGTGATATTACTGTACCAAATAGTAGGTTTACTTTTAGTTCTCTGAGAAATCCCCATACTCTTTTCTACAGATTTTGTACTAATTTGCTCACTCACCCAATAGTGGGGGAAGCATTCTTTTTTCTCTGCATCAACACCAATATTCATTAGGCAAAGCCCCTCTTGTAGTTGTGACCCCACACTCAAAGTTTGTATCATACCTCCCTACCTTGTGCCCTTTAAGTGGGAGCACACCAATCACACACCTCACCCCTTTCTTATTCCCCTTCCCTCCAGTTTCAACATAATAAAGTTTGTCTCCTATGTGGGCCTGTGTTAGATCTTCTACTGGTTTCATAATAAAATTGAGTACACTGGATACTTTCTTTTCCATTCTTGTGATACTGTACTAAAAAGAATGTGTTTCAATACCATCGAGGTTAATACAAAAGATGTCAAGTCACCATCTTTCCTTACAGCTGAATGGTATACCAATACCTATACCACAGCTTATTAATTTATTCCTGAATTGATGGCATTTAGGGTGTCTCCACATCTTGGAAACTGTAAATTGAACTGTGATAAACATTCTAGAACAAATATCTTTATAATAAAATTATTTTTTCTTCTTCTGGATAAGATGCCTCAGAGTGAAATTAGGGGAACAAATCAGAGATCTAATATGAGTTCTTTGAGGATTCTCCATAATTCTTTCTGAAGAGGCTGTAGTAGTTTGCAGTCCCACCAATATTATAACAGTGTTCCTTACGCTCCACACCCACACTAACATCTGCAACTTTGTGATGTGGACTATTCTCATTGGTGTTAAGTAATATTTTGGTGTGCCTCAGTTAGCCCAAGAGCTTTATCTGCTAGTTCTAGGATTCTTTCTTTTCCATGGTCTAATCTGTACTTGATATACTCTACTTCATCTTTAAGGTCCATGATTAACTCCTTCAAGTCATTATGCTATGCCATCTCCTTTCTATATTCTTCATATCTTTAATCAAGTTTTTGGTTCCGTTTTTCTACTTGCTCATTAATTTCCTTTATTTTGATTGCCATCATGTTTTAAATTCCCTGTCTGTAGTTTCCATTAATGTATTTTGTTTGTTTGTTTGCTTGTTTGTTTTGTTGTTGTTGTTTGAAGGAGACATGTTCTTACTTGGTCTCCCTTGGTAGAGTACTGAGGCAACTTAGCTCACAGCAACCTCAAACTCTTTAGTTAAAGCAAACGTCTTGCCTCAGCCTCCCAAGTTTCTGGGATTACAGGTGGCCACCAGAATGCCCAGGTATCCATTAATTTTTTCTAGCTGAAATCCCATGCAGTAACTACCTCATGATCTGTAGGGGAGGGTACTTTATTCTGGTTGTTCATGTTGACAGAATTTTTTCTGTTGGTCTTGGATATCCTTCTAGTTTTTCTTCCTCATGTGTGTATTCTTTTTGTTTACTTACTTCCTCTAACCTTTTTCTTCTCACTACTTTCTTCTTTTTAAATTACCTTCTCCAAGCTTAGATTTTAAAGTGGCCTTATAACAAAAGGAAGGTAAGATTAGAGTTAGAAAGGAGAAAGAAGAAGATAAAAAGGAAAAATAAAAAGAAGGGAGACAGAAGAAAGAATTGAAGAAAAGGAGAGAAAAAAGACAAAGAGGAAGGGTCCGACAGGAGAAATTGTAGCATTCATTGGAGTATTTTAACATACCCAAAGCTCTAGGACTTTGGAGAGCTGAGCTGGACAGGTACCTCAAAATCAGGAGCCCCTTACCACCCTAGGCAAAAGCAAGACCCCACACCTGCCAAATATAGAAAGAAATAAACAGTGTGTCACATTGGGTACATACTAATAACTTCTTTCTAAAGGCCAACTAGGAGGATATCCAAGATCATGAGCTTGCAGCCTCCTTGAGCCAGACTGATGCCATGGCTCCCCAGCCAGACCAATGATGTGATCCCCCATCCCTCAGAGAAGATTAAAAAAAATGAAATGGATTAAAATTTTTCAAAATATAACTGTATAAGATGAAGAAACAAAGGTATATCTTAGCTGTTGTATGACATTTATGTGGGAAAGATGAGTAAAGTAGAAAAATATCTTCCAAAAGGAGAAAAAGGAAAGAAATAAGAGAAGAAACAGTAAATGCGGCTGAAAAAGCACAACAAAATGGAGGAGCCTTTGGTATTGAAAAAATTAAAAATGAAAATAAAAATAAAACCAAACAAAAAAATAAACAAAAAACATCAATAACAACAAAAGGGGAGTAAAGAAAAGAAAATTGTAACAAACAAGTAGAAAGGATGATAGGGCTGTTACAAAGCTGCTGTTAGGCTCAGTAAAATGAGGACAAATCATTTACCATAGGATTTGGAAAAGAGAGTCTCCAGTCATATAGTTAAATACGTTCCCTAGCATTATCTAATTATATTAATCCTTAAAGATTTCTTCGGTTTTCATCAGTCATTGTCTAGTCCTGGTTTCATTGCTATATTTTTTATTTCCTTATATCACAAATTTTCATTATCTATGGCATTTATAGCATATATACCTTGTTTCCCTGACAATAAGACACTGTCTTATATTTATTTTTTTCTCAAGAAGATACACTAGGGCTTATTTTCAGGAGATATCTTATTTTTATTAGGTATAATATAATAATCTACATTTATACAAATACAGTTAAGTCATCATCTTCTGGAACCTGACAGGGGGAGCCGACCTTGTTGGTGGGGCTGGCACTAGTGATGCATGAACTCCTTTTCTCTAGCTGTTTGCACATGCACAATACGATGCCTGCGACCACGGTTATCACACACACTCTCGTGAGAGTGCAAACAGCTTAGAGAAAGGAGCTGTGGCAGATAAAAGGTATTCCAGTCTTCCCCTTATCACTCTGTGCTGAAATGCATGGCATAGCTTTGGTAGATACATTGCATAGCCACGCCCATCACTAGGTC